>CM076414.1:8295924-8545800 GCA_038363315.1 Mugilogobius chulae
CAGGTTCCACCGAGATTTGAACTCAGATCGCTGGATTCAGAGTCCAGAGTGCTAACCATTACACCATGGAACCTCTTGTGTCCATTAAAACTACCTGACTTCCTAGAAAGGTTGGTACATGGTTATTATCCTTTAAAAGAAAAGCTTTTGGTTTTATATACTGAGGTAGAATGACAGTTTCTGATGGATATTTGTTGAGTCGTGCTCTACATAGATCTCAAAATGTAAACACTCATAACATGAACAACAGAGTTTCAGCATAGGTTTTGTATTCCAATTTGATTGACCCAATGCTTAACCTTTTCTAGTTATAGGTATCAGTGGATATACAATCCAGTGTGTTCTACAAATACACTTTAGTATTACTTGCTAACAGTGCATGACAACCCAACACAATGGACTGGAAACAATTTTTTGACATTGGACCAATTTTTCACCCAAGATTTCTTAAGGCAACCTTGCTGGCTGAAAAATCTAAACCTGATACCATGAAAGTACAGTGCTGCTTGAATTAAACTGAAGAACAGCTGTCAAACAAAAATGCGTTTTTGTTTTGGGCATAGGTTCCACCGAGACTTGAACTCGGATCACTGGATTCAAAGTCCAGAGTGCTAACCATTACACCATGGAACCATGATGAACAAACCCTCAAGATCACCAAAACCCTCAAGATCACTTGGTGGTTACAACGGGGTTGAGCTCAGACCAAATGTAAAGTCAGTGAGACTGTAAAAGGTAGGGTTTAGTTGTTTGCATTTACAAACTGAGGAAGGCTTCATATTTAATGATGGGTGTTGATGGGATCATATTGGTGTAGTAAGTGAAAACATTTCAGTTGGCGAAGATTGTTGAATTTAGTGCTAACATTGGCTTCTGTTTAACCACACATACTATTTTCTATGATTAAACTTTGTGTAGTAAAATTACTTCAGAGAAGAAATGTTTTATTTTCAACAGTGTTAACATTTTTCAAGAAAGATTCGTATTTGTAATGAGTGTGCTTACTCTACATGGAGACAAGGCATTGAAACATAAAACAACTCGGATTCCAACTTTCAGGTTCCACCGAGATTTGAACTCGGATCACTGGATTCAGAGTCCAGAGTGCTAACCATTACACCATGGAACCAGGATGAGCAAACAAACACCTCAAGATTACTTGGTGGTTACAACTGAGTTGAGCTCAGACCAAATGTAAAGCCATTGAGACTTTAAAAGGTAGGGGTTTAGTTGTTTGCATTTACATACTAAGGAAAGCCACATATTTAATGATTGGTGTTGATGGGATATTGATGTAATAAGTGATGAAAGTTCAGTTACAGAAGATTGCTGAATTTCGTGCTAACATTGGCTTTTGATTTACCATAAAAACTATTTCCTATGATCTAGCTCTATACTTTGTATAGTACATATTACTTTCCAGATGAAATGTTTTATTTTCAACAGTTTTAACATTTTTCAAGAAAGATTCATATTTGCAATGAGTGTTGCTTACTCTACATGGATACAATGAATTGAAAACATAAAACAAGTGGAATTCCTACTTTCAGGTTCCACCGAGATTTGAACTCAGATCGCTGGATTCAGAGTCCAGAGTGCTAACCATTACACCATGGAACCTCTTGTGTCCATTAAAACTACCTGACTTCCTAGAAAGGTTGGTACATGGTTATTATCCTTTAAAAGAAAAGCTTTTGGTTTTATATACTGAGGTAGAATGACAGTTTCTGATGGATATTTGTTGAGTCGTGCTCTACATAGATCTCAAAATGTAAACACTCATAACATAGACAGAGTTTCAGCATAGGTTTTGTATTCCAATTTGATTGACCCAATGCTTAACCTTTTCTAGTTATAGGTATCAGTGGATATACAATCCAGTGTGTTCTACAAATACACTTTAGTATCACTTGCTAACAGTGCATGACAACCCAACACAATGGACTGGAAACAATTTTTTGACATTGGACCAATTTTTCACCCAAGATTTCTTAAGGCAACCTTGCTGGCTGAAAAATCTAAACCTGATACCATGAAAGTACAGTGCTGCTTGAATTAAACTGAAGAACAGCTGTCAAACAAAAAGCGTTTTTGTTTTGGGCATAGGTTCCACCGAGACTTGAACTCGGATCACTGGATTCAAAGTCCAGAGTGCTAACCATTACACCATGGAACCATGATGAACAAACAACCCTCAAGATCACCAAAACCCTCAAGATCACTTGGTGGTTACAACGGGGTTGAGCTCAGACCAAATGTAAAGTCAGTGAGACTGTAAAAGGTAGGGGTTTAGTTGTTTGCATTTACAAACTGAGGAAGGCTTCTTATTTAATGATGGGTGTTGATGGGATCATATTGGTGTAGTAAGTGAAAACATTTCAGTTGGCGAAGATTGTTGAATTTAGTGCTAACATTGGCTTCTGTTTAACCACACATACTATTTTCTATGATTAAACTTTGTGTAGTAAAAATTACTTTAGAGAAGAAATGTTTTATTTTCAACAGTGTTAACATTTTTCAAGAAAGATTCGTATTTGTAATGAGTGTGCTTACTCTACATGGAGACAAGGCATTGGAAACATAAAACAACTCGGATTCCAACTTTCAGGTTCCACCGAGATTTGAACTCGGATCACTGGATTCAGAGTCCAGAGTGCTAACCATTACACCATGGAACCAGGATGAGCAAACAAACACCTCAAGATTACTTGGTGGTTACAACTGAGTTGAGCTCAGACCAAATGTAAAGCCATTGAGACTTTAAAAGGTAGGGGTTTAGTTGTTTGCATTTACATACTAAGGAAAGCCACATATTTAATGATTGGTGTTGATGGGATATTGATGTAATAAGTGATGAAAGTTCAGTTACAGAAGATTGTTGAATTTCGTGCTAACATTGGCTTTTGATTTACCATAAAAACTATTTCCTATGATCTAGCTCTATACTATGTATAGTACATATTACTTTCCAGATGAAATGTTTTATTTTCAACAGTTTTAACATTTTTCAAGAAAGATTCATATTTGCAATGAGTGTTGCTTACTCTACATGGATACAATGAATTGAAAACATAAAACAAGTGGATTCCTACTTTCAGGTTCCACCGAGATTTGAACTCAGATCGCTGATTCAGAGTCCAGAGTGCTAACCATTACACCATGGAACCTCTTGTGTCCATTAAAACTACCTGACTTCCTAGAAAGGTTGGTACATGGTTATTATCCTTTAAAAGAAAAGCTTTTGGTTTTATATACTGAGGTAGAATGACAGTTTCTGATGGATATTTGTTGAGTCGTGCTCTACATAGATCTCAAAATTAAACACTCATAACATGAACAACAGAGTTTCAGCATAGGTTTTGTATTCCAATTTGATCGACCCAATGCTAACCTTTTCTAGTTATAGGTATCAGTGGATATACAATCCAGTGTGTTCTACAAATACACTTTAGTATTACTTGCTAACAGTGCATGACAACCCAACACAATGGACTGGAAACAATTTTTTGACATTGGACCAATTTTTCACCCAAGATTTCTTAAGGCAACCTTGCTGGCTGAAAAATCTAAACCTGATACCATGAAAGTACAGTGCTGCTTGAAGTAAACTAAGAACAGCTGTCAAACAAAAAGCGTTTTTGTTTTGGGCATAGGTTCCACCGAGACTTGAACTCGGATCACTGGATTCAAAGTCCAGAGTGCTAACCATTACACCATGGAACCATGATGAACAAACAACCCTCAAGATCACCAAAACCCTCAAGATCACTTGGTGGTTACAACGGGGTTGAGCTCAGACCAAATGTAAAGTCAGTGAGACTGTAAAAGGTAGGGTTTAGTTGTTTGCATTTACAAACTGAGGAAGGCTTCTTATTTAATGATGGGTGTTGATGGGATCATATTGGTGTAGTAAGTGAAAACATTTCAGTTGGCGAAGATTGTTGAATTTAGTGCTAACATTGGCTTCTGTTTAACCACATATACTATTTTCTATGATCTAAACTTTGTGTAGTAAAAATTACTTTAGAGAAGAAATGTTTTATTTTCAACAGTGTTAACATTTTTCAAGAAAGATTCGTATTTGTAATGAGTGTGGCTTACTCTACATGGAGACAAGGCATTGGAAACATAAAACAACTCGGATTCCAACTTTCAGGTTCCACCGAGATTTGAACTCGGATCACTGGATTCAGAGTCCAGAGTCTAACCATTACACCATGGAACCAGGATGAGCAAACAAACACCTCAAGATTACTTGGTGGTTACAACTGAGTTGAGCTCAGACCAAATGTAAATCCATTGAGACTTTAAAAGGTAGGGGTTTAGTTGTTTGCATTTACATACTAAGGAAAGCCACATATTTAATGAATGGTGTTGATGGGATATTGATGTAATAAGTGATGAAAGTTCAGTTACAGAAGATTGCTGAATTTCGTGCTAACATTGGCTTTTGATTTACCATAAAAACTATTTCCTATGATCTAGCTCTATACTTTGTATAGTACATATTACTTTCCAGATGAAATGTTTTATTTTCAACAGTTTTAACATTTTTCAAGAAAGATTCATATTTGCAATGAGTGTTGCTACTCTACATGGATACAATGAATTGAAAACATAAAACAAGTGGATTCCTACTTTCAGGTTCCAGGAGATTTGAACTCAGATCGCTGGATTCAGAGTCCAGAGTGCTAACCATTACACCATGGAACTCTTGTGTCCATTAAAACTACCTGACTTCCTAGAAAGGTTGGTACATGGTTATTATCCTTTAAAAGAAAAGCTTTTGGTTTTATATACTGAGGTAGAATGACAGTTTCTGATGGATATTTGTTGAGTCGTGCTCTACATAGATCTCAAAATGTAAACACTCATAACATAGAACAACAGAGTTTCAGCATAGGTTTTGTATTCCAATTTGATTGACCCAATGCTTAACCTTTTCTAGTTATAGGTATCAGTGGATATACAATCCAGTGTGTTCTACAAATACACTTTAGTATCACTTGCTAACAGTGCATGACAACTCAACACAATGGACTGGAAACAATTTTTTGACATTGGACCAATTTTTCACCCAAGATTTCTCAAGGCAACCTTGCTGGCTGAAAAATCTAAACCTGATACCATGAAAGTACAGTGCTGCTTGAATTAAACTGAAGAACAGCTGTCAAACAAAAATGCGTTTTGTTTTGGGCATAGGTTCCACCGAGACTTGAACTTGGATCACTGGATTCAAAGTCCAGAGTGCTAACCTTACACCATGGATCCAATAACGAAAAAACTCAAAACCCTCAAGATCACTTGGTGGTTACAACGGGGTTGAGCTCAGACCAAATGTAAAGTAAGTGAGACTGTAAAAGGTAGGGTTTAGTTGTTTGCATTTACAAACTGAGGAAGGCTTCATATTTAATGATGGTGTTGATGGGATCATATTGGTGTAATAAGTAATAACATTTCAGTTGGCGAAGGATTGCCTGAGGTTAGTTCGGGTAACAGTTTTCAAGAAAGATTCGTATTTGTAATGAGTGTGCTTACTTACATGGAGACAAGGAATTGAAACATAAAACACTCGGATTCCAACTTTCAGGTTCCACCGAGATTTGAACTCGGATCGCTGGATTCAGAGTCCAGAGTGCTAACCATTACACCATGGAACCAGGATGAACAAGCAAACACCTCAAGATTACTTGGTGGTTACAACTGAGTTAGCTCAGACCAAATGAAAGCCATTGAGACTTTAAAAGGTAGGGGTTTAGTTGTTTGCATTTACATACTAAGGAAAGCCACATATTTAATGATTGGTGTTGATGGGATATTGATGTAATAAGTGATGAAAGTTCAGTTACAGAAGATTGCTGAATTTCGTGCTAACATTGGCTTTTGATTTACCATAAAAACTATTTCCTATGATCAGCTCTATACTTTGTATAGTACATATTACTTTCCAGATGAAATGTATTTTCAACAGTTTTAACATTTTTAAGAAAGATTATATTTGCAATGACTGTTGCTTACTCTACATGGATACAATGAATTGAAAACATAAAACAAGTGGAATTCCTACTTTCAGGTTCCAAGGAGATTTGAACTCAGATCGCTGGATTAGAGTCCAGAGTTCTAACCATTACACCATGGAAACTCTTTGTTATGGTAGCGTTCAGACTACACATTAACCTACAGCGCCCTCTTGGGACGAGGCATTATTACTGTTACTGAGTTGTAATAAACCAGCAGTCATTACACATAACCGGGCCGTCTCTGCCTTCTCTTTAACCTCACTCAACAACACTCCTCTCTACCAAGACATGGTGTCAGAAGTCGCCCGGGGGAGCGAGGATACAAGAAAAATACTTGCTCTTAATGACCAGAGTGAACTCGCGTTAGAAAAGGAAATTTACGAGAGCAGTAAGTGTTGAGCTAACCGTTGTTAACAAGCTAACGGCGCACGCTAGCATCGCCCGCGTAAAATGTCAGAACCAGCACCAGCAGCTGCCATAGCAGCGGCTTTCCAAGTTCTCCGCCGACAAAGTTTGACTTTAAAAAGCCAGAAGAGTGGCCGAAATGGATCAAACGCTTCGAAAGGTTCAGGATAGCTTCGGGGCTCGAGTCTCAGCCAGAAGAAAGCCAGGTGAACACTTTGATTTACACAATGGGAGATGAGGCGGGGACGTGCTCACTTCGTTAAACTTGACTGACGAGGAGGCGAATGCATATGAAACTCTTGTTGCAAAGTTGGAATCGCATTTTGTGGTGAGAAGAAACGTCATTTTTGAACGTGCAAAGTTTAATCAAAGACAACAGGAAATAGGAGAGACAGCAGACGCTTTCATCACCTCACTGTATTCCCTGGCAGAGCATTGTGGCTATGGTGCGCTGCACAGTGAAATGATAAGAGACAGACTCGTTGTGGGAATACGTGACAAGCGGCTATCGGAGCAACTACAGATGGACTCTAAGCTCACGTTGGACAAGGCAGTCTTGCAGATTCGCCAGAGCGAGTTGGTAAAAAAGCAGCAGGACCTCATGAAAAACAACTTCAAGCAAGAAAATATGTGCAATGTGGACAGTGTTAAAACTAAAACTAAGACATTTAACAGACAGTGAAAACTAAGAGACAAGTTCCAGACAAGTACACAAAACGAGACAACAGTCAATGCAACAGGTGTGGTAAAACTCCCAGTCATAGCAAACACTCATGCCCAGCTAAGATGTATTTTGCAATCAGTGCAAGAAAAAAGGACACTATGCCAGAGTGTGTAGGTCAGGTGCTATTAGAAAGATTCAGGTAGCAGGCAGTGACAGTGACGCTAGTGAAGTCGCATTTTTAGGCTCAGTGGCTTCAGAGGGAACAAATGATGCTGGCTTACACTATCAAAGTGAACAACCTGGACTGTGAGCTAAAAATAGACACAGGAGCGGACGTTACTGTCCTCCCAGAAAAAGTGTACAAGTCCTTAGCTCAGAAACCACAGCTTCAACCTGCAAAACTTAAACTATTTGGTGCAGGTATGTCGCCTTCACAGTTAAAGGCAAATTCACAGCTAATCTGAGTACACCAAACAAAACCACACAGCAGACAGTGTATGTGTAGCAGATTTAATACAGGGATTACTCAGCCGCTCAGTAAGTGTAGCTCTAGGGCTAGTGGCTAGAGTTGAGGCAGTGTCGCTCATATCAGTTGAGGCAGTGAAACAGCGTTTCCCAAAACTTTTTAGTGGGTTAGGGAAAATGGAGGGAGAATATAAAATCGAGCTCAAAGAAGACGCAAAACCATTTGCCCTGACAACCCCGCGACGTGTCCCACTGCCCCTGTTACCCAAAGTCAAGAAAGAACTGGCCCGCATGGAGGAGCTCGGAGTCATTTCAAGAGTGGAGCAGCCCACAGACTGGTGTGCTGGGATGGTTCCAATACCAAAATGTGCTGAAGAAGAGGTTCGTGTGTGTGTTGACCTAACAAAGCTGAATGACTCAGTCAAAAGGGAACGTCACATGCTTCCGTCAGTAGAGCACACACTTGGACAGTTGGAAGGAGCAAAAATATTCTCAAAACTGGATGCAAACTCAGGATTTGGCAAATTCCTTTGTCCAGGGAGTCAGCGCTTCTAACAACTTTCATCACACCATTCGGGAGATTTTGTTTCAACAGACTGTGTTTTGGCATTTCTTCTGCTCCTGAACATTTTCAGAAAAGGATGTCACAGCTCCTGGAGGGGCTCGATGGCGTGGTCTGCCAGATGGACGATATTCTGGTGTATGCAGAAACACAGACCCAACATGACACTCGACTGGTCGCAGTCCTGGAGCGACTCGAAAAAGCCGGAGTGACTTTGAAGAGCGAGAAATGTGAATTCTCCAAAACCTCCATTAAGTTCCTGGGACAGATCATTGACAGCACAGGAGTGAAGGCTGACCCAGAAAAAGTGAAAGCGGTCACTAACATGGAGGCACCATCTGATGTCAGCGGCGTCAGACGATTTCTGGGGATGGTGAACCACTTGGGGAAATACCTCCCACACCTGGCAGAGAAAACGCAACCGCTGAGAGACCTGTTAAGTAGCAAGAACATGTGGTGCTGGGGTGAGGCGCAGCAAAAAGCGTTTAACATGATCAAATCTGAACTGAGCAAACCACCAAACTTGGCTCTCTACAACCCCAAAGCACAGACCACGGCGTCAGCAGATGCGTCATCTTTTGGACTCGGAGCAGTGTTGCTGCAAAAACAAGAAGATGGTAACATCAAACCAGTTGCATTTGCATCAAGAGCACTTACCCCAACAGAACAAAGATATGCTCAGATCGAGAAGGAGGCATTGGCCATAACTTGGGCATGCGAGCGGTTCTCTGACTTTCTCATCGGTATGGACTTTCACATTGAGACGGACCATAAACCCTTGGTTCCACTGTTGGGCTCAAAGAATCTGGATGAGCTCCCACCACGAGTGCAGAGACTGAGAATGAGATTGATGAGGTACTCTTTCTCCATTTCGCATGTTCCAGGCAAACAAATAGCAACAGCAGATGTGTTATCAAGAGCACCGGAAAAGACAGCTCACGACAAAGCACTTTCGGAAGAAATAGACTTATATGCACATCAAGTGGTCTCCAGCCTTCCTGCAACTGAAGGAAAACTACAACAAATAAAAGAACATCAAGATAAAGATGTTGTGTTGAATCAAATCAAACAATACTGCAGCAATGGCTGGCCAGACAAACACAAAATATCAGGACTGTGTCTTCCCTACCTGCAACATGCTGGTGACCTCACAGTGGAAAGCGGTCTACTGTTAAAGGGCACACGCATAGTCATCCCCAAGTCATTACAAAAGGACGTCTTGGGACGACTACACACAGGTCATCAGGGTATTGCTAAATCAAGAGAGCGAGCAAAACAGTCAGTGTGGTGGCCCGGACTGAGCACACAACTGCAGAAGCTGGTGTCGGAGTGTGACACATGTGCAAAGGCGAGGCCGCATCACAGAGAGACTCTACTGCCCACAGAGTTCCCCACACGACCATGGGAGTTAGTGGGTGCTGATCTTTTTGACTGGAATAATCACCAGTACCTACTTTTAGTGGACTATTTTTCTAGATTTATAGAAGTAGCGAAGCTAACCTCTACTACCTCTGCCGCTGTGATTGAACATATGAAATCAATATTCGCACGGCATGGCATTCCCACTGAAGTTCGGAGTGACAATGGCCCACAGTTCTCTTCAGAACTCTTCAAAACATTTGCAACAGAATGGAGCTTTGTTCACACCACCTCTAGTCCAAGATTTCCTCAGAGCAATGGTGAGGCAGAGCGGCCTGTAAGGACAGTGAAAAACCTTCTACAAAAGAGAGTGACCCGTACTTGGCACTAATGGCATATCGCGCCACTCCACTTTCTAACAGTCACAGCCCTGCAGAGCTCCTGATGGGAAGAAAGCTTCGTACCACTGTGCCCATCCTTCCATCCTGCCTTAAACCTGGGTGGACAGACATCACAACGCTCAGAGAGAAGGAACGGAGGGAGAGAAAGAAGCAGTGGAGATGGTTTAATAACAGACACAGAGCTCATGACCTTACCAGACTTAACCCGGGAGATCAGGTTTGGATTACAGACATGAAAGAAGAAGGGACAGTGTCAGGCAGAGCAGATACACCATGGTCTTACCTGGTTCAGACCCCAAAGGACTTCTGCGACGTAACCGCAGTCATCTCGTCACTCTGACAGGGACGAATTCTGATCCTTTCCTGTCTGATTCTGCCAACCAACCATCGGACACAACTCTACCAACTTCAACAGCAAACGACCAGACTTCAGCGAAGCGGTATCCTACCAGAGAGAGAAATCCTCCGAGGTACCTTAAGGACTTTGAATTAGATAGAAGGTACTCTCAAGCTTCTGAGTGACCAGCCCGGGGCATAATAATCCCCTCACTCAGCTGAAGGCCCGAGATTTCTATCTCACCTTCATAGTTAGTTAATGGTTCATTTAAAAAGAAAAAAACAAATGTCTTTAAGTAACTGCAAAAAAATTAAGTTAAGTTTTATTACAGTTATAGTTATAAGATAACCCCATAATAGCACTATATACTCTACTGTAGTTGAGAGAAAATATTTAATTTCTGAACAAGAAGTTGTGCTTTATGTTTATTAAATTATTGTGCATAATGTACTTAGAAAGGGGGATGTTATGGTAGCGTTCAGACTACACATAACCTACAGCGCCCTCTTGGGACGAGGCGTTATTACTGTTACTGAGTTGTAATAAACCAGCAGTCATTACACTTTACCGGGCCGTCTCTGCCTTCTCTTTAACCTCACTCAACAACACTCCTCTCTACCAAGACACTCTTCAGTCCATTAAAACTACCTGACTTCCTAGAAAGGTTGGTACATGGTTATTATCTTTTAAAAGAAAAGCTTTTGGTTTTATATACTGAGGTAGAATGACAGTTTCTGATGGATATTTGTTGAGTCGTGCTCTACATAGATCTCAAAATGTAAACACTCATAACATAGAACAACAGAGTTTCAGCATAGGTTTTGTATTCCAATTTGATTGACCCAATGCTTAACCTTTTCTAGTTATAGGTATCAGTGGATATACAATCCAGTGTGTTCTACAAATACACTTTAGTATTACTTGCTAACAGTGTATGACAACCAACACAATGGACTGGAAACAATTTTTTGACATTGGACCAATTTTTCACCCAAGATTTCTCAAGGCAACCTTGCTGGCTGAAAAATCTAAACCTGATACCATGAAAGTACAGTGCTGCTTGAATTAAACTGAAGAACAGCTGTCAAACAAAAAGCTTTTTGTTTTGGACATAGGTTCCACTGAGACTTGAACTGGATCACTGGATTCAAAGTCCAGAGAGCTAACCATTACACCATGGAACAATAACAAAAAAAATAAAACCCTCAAGATCACTTGGTGGTTACAACGGGGTTGAGCTCAGACCAAATGTAAAGTAAGTGAAACTGTAAAAGGTAGGGGTTTAGTTGTTTGCATTTACAAACTGAGGAAGGCTTCATATTTAATGATGGGTGTTGATGGGATCATATTGGTGTAATAAGTAATAACATTTCAGTTGGCGAAGATTGCTGAGGTTAGTGGTAACAGTTTTCAAGAAAGATTCGTATTTGTAATGAGTGTTGCTTACTCTACATGGAGACAAGGCATTGAAAACATAAAACAAGTGGCTTTCCTACTTTCAGGTTCCTTCGAGATTTGAACTCAGATCGCTGGATTCAGAGTCCAGAGTGCTAACCATTACACCATGGAACCTGTTGTGTCATTTAAACTACTTGACTTCCTAGAAAGGTTGGTACATTGTTATTATCCTTTAAAAGAAAAGCTTTTTGTTTTATATACTTAGGTAGAAAGACAGTTTCTGATGGACATTTTGTTGAGTCATGCTCTACATAGATCTTAAAATGTAAAAATTCATAAAATAGAACAGCAAAGTTTCAGCATAGGTTTTGTATCCCAATTTGATTCACCCAATTTTGAACTTTTTAAGTTCTTTCAGTTTCATTGAAATTTGAACATTTGAACCATAGTTATAGGTATTAGTGGATATACAATCCAGTGTGTTCTACAAATACACTTTAGTATCACTTGCTAACAGTGCATGACAACCCAACACAATGGGCTGGCAACAAGTTGTTGACATTGGTCCAAGTTTTAGCTAAGATTTCCCAAGGCAACTTTGCCGGCATAAAATCCATGCCTGATACCACGAAAGTACAGTGCAGCATAAGTGATGCTAAAAAACAATAGTGGAACACTAATGTGATCTTAAACATAGGTTCCACCGAGATTAGATTTTAGATCACTGGATTCAAAGTCCAGAGTGATAACCTTTACTCCGTGGAGCCTCTGCTGACACTTATTGAACTAGTTTTATTTTCTTTTGGTGTCAATGAAAATGTGGACTTTAGATTTAAGTCACATTACTGGGAGATTTACAATCCAGTGTGTTGACCGAATTCACTTTAGTTTCACTTGCCGACAGTCCAAATTCAATTAAATTGCTTCAAGGTCCAACTCCCTTATTTCTTTTGGATTTTCAGATGATCTTCGTCCGGACTTAACAATCAGTATGTTGTATTTGCTCCAACAGGTAATATTTAAAACATATTTTCAGATTTATGTCTCTTTCCAAGAGTTTTTAACCAGCTTTCGAAGACTAAAGACTAACTAGACATTTCTATCAAATTGCAGTGCAGGCTAAGCTAGGCTGAGCTGTGTGCATTAGTCTGAGATTGATATTGATTCAAGCAGAGTGGTGTTCAGCCGACTGCCGCCATGTGTCCCGAATGTCACCAGAGTCATCACTGAAGACAAAATGACTTATTGACATTTATAAGGTGTAGCATCCCTAATCACAGTTTGACAGAAAATGTAGGTACTTGACAGGTGGAGGTCAAAGGGCAAGCGCTGGACACAAAGGAATACTATGTCTACACTACAACTGAACTTTGTCTTTGGGTGCATTGATTATTCAATACAGGCTGGTGCAATAAAACAACTGCCCCTATACAAGGGATTATCCAGTTTGTCTTAGCACTAGTCACATGTTTGTAAAAGACTTACAATAGTTGAGGAGTCAAACCCCAACAATTTAACTTGAATCATTTAAGTAAGCACTAGGTGCCTACGAGTTGAACTACTTGTTTCAATAAAGCATAGTTAAGATCATTGGCTTTCACTAAACATTTTCAAAATTCATCCCAGTTTAGTCATTTGTAAACTGATGAGGACTTAGTTTTTTATATAGTTTTATATTACTTTCAGTTGACTCTAGTAAAGTTGTGTAGAGTCTAAAACACAGTAGACCACCTAATGACATCAAAAGGAGGAACTGAAAAAAAGCCTAACATTTTGGACTTATGTGTAAAAGTTGATGGGGATGAAGGAAGAAACAGATAAAAGTATGTTTATTAGCACTGATGCACCTAATGTCTGATTCTCAACAGTGTGCACACATTTTATTTCATGGCTTGAAAGACATCACCAATAGATACATCTAACAAAGTCTTGGATCATAATGATTTGCATGCCATGCAGTATCATTGTATTTGTTCATGTGTTTGTATTTTTGTTCAGTACACACACACGGGCTCCAAGTGCAGAAGTGAGGAGGGCCAACTTTCAGTTTGTGAATGCAAATTCACACTATTTATTTTTCGAGTTGTCTCAAATCACAAAGCTCCAGTTTATCTTTATTTTTTTCGTGTAATAAGACAGTTGTAATAAGCTAGGTGCTCATTTACCTGACAGTTTCGGCGGCAGGTCTGCCCCCGCCTGGTGGTCTCTGGAGAAGTGAGTCCCATGTGTGAGCCAAAGAAAAAGCTCCTTCGTCTCTGTTGATGGTCTTCGTGCCTCGCTTCCTGATCTCAATCTTCGTATATCGTTTGTATTTGTGTTCTTCTGGGGGCAGACGTGGTCAGTCTGACAAATCTGTCAAACTGGCCACGTCTGGGAAGATTCTATAGAGACACGTCACAACACCAGATGTCACCTCTGACGAAGGCGGAGTCTTTCCGCCGAAACTGTCAGGTAAATGAGCACCTAGCTTATTACAACTATCTTATTACATGAAAAAAAAAAAAGATAAACTAAAAAGAAGACAGAATGAATTTCCCAAATATCACAAAGCTCCAGGTCAAGTCACTGATCTTCAAGTCCAAGTCGTGTCACAAGTCTTAATGTGTTTCATCAAGTCATTCAAATAGTGACTCAAGTCTAAGATCCAAACACCTGAGACCAGACTCAGAAGTGAACATTAGCTTTTGACCTCATTTCCCTGTTTCTCTGGTGTGTCGACTTCAGCGTCTCTGTCTGTGGCCTTTTGCATAACATATTCATCAGAGACGATTGTTTCTGACTCAGCTCCATCTTGCACAGCCGAATAATAGAAAAATAAATTGAGTTTTCCTCCGTACGAGAGTGACATTTTAGAGTGGAGCATTTACATACACCTATTTGAGATTTCATTCCCCTGTGTTTGGACTAATGTGTTGGATTTAAATGGCACCTTTACAGACTCCTACTAAGCATAAGGGATTCTTTGAGTTTTACAGGTGTTTTAATTACTAATAGAATTTTTTGAAAACAGACAATGATTGAAAATATGTTTAACTAGAGAACATCAAGGGGGCAAAATGTATTTATTATTAATATTAATTTATAAGATCCATAAGCCCTTTATTACAAATAGGGATGCACCGATCCAGCTTTTTCAGTTCTGATACCGATCCCGATACTTTAGAATTAATCATCTGCCGATACCCGATATCAACCGATACTTGTGTAAGGACTGAAATAGCTCTTTTTTCCTTTTCAAAACATAAGACTTTTGATCATATAGTGTCACTTATACTGCAAGACAAAACTGAACAACTTAAGAAGAAGAGAGAGAAAGGAGAGAGAGTGTGAGGAGAGAGAGAGAGAAGAAAGAGAGAGAATGAGAGGAGAGAGAAAGAGAGCGAGAGAAGAGAAGAAAGAGAGAGAAGAAAGAGAAGAGAGAAAGAAAGAAAGAAAGAGAGCGTGAGGAGAGAGAGAAGAAAGAGAGGAGAGAAGAAAGAGAGAGAAAAGAGAAGAGAGAGAGAGAGAGAAAGAGAGAGAGAGGGAGAATGAGAGGAGAGAGAGATAGAAGACAGAGAAATAGAGAGAAAGGAAAAAGAGAGAGAAAGAGAGGGAGAGCAAGAGGAGAGAGAGAGCGAGAGAGAGAGAGAGAGAGAAGAAAGAGAGATAGAGAAGGAAAGAGAGAGCGCGAGGAGAAGAAAGAAGAAAGAAAGAAGAGAAGACAGAGTAGTAGAGAGAAGAGAGAATTAGAGAGAAGAAAGAGAGAAAGAAAAGAGAAAGAGAAGAGAGAGAAAGAATAAATGTCAAACATATGAGACATTCTGGCTCAACATCAGACTAAATCAGACTCATTATGTCCAATTAAACACAACTAGGATATCGGCTGAACCGATATCATGAAGCCGATACTTGATCCAGCAAAATTTCCTGGATCGGCACCGATATTCGATCCCAGTATCATCAGTGCATCCCTAATTACAAATATTTTACAATAAAACAAGATTTTGATGTAATTCAAGGGGGTCTTTTGAAAATCCTAATTTCCAATTCCAAAGTTTTCGATGTTTAGATGTGATATTCTTATTATGTGATGTCATTTTACTAACACAAGACAGTTTAGGGGACCCCAGCCCTAGATGCCCTTAGCTCCGCCCCTGTAAAACTGGGCTTTAGGAGCATCAGTCAGACTCAGGACTGTCCTGTGTGATCAGAGCGGAGAAAACACTGTTGCGAACTTCTGTTTTAGGTTTTAAAGATGTCCACGTTCGTGTTTAATGTTATTTTCTCGATGGATGTAAGGCAGATTGACTCAAAATAAGGATCATTATGCAGCTCCAGTTTCACAGAATATCACTGGGAGTTCAAAACGCTGTCGAAACTATCTGTGTGTTAAATGGCTCTGCTTTGACGCTGCACACTTTTTTGGACGATCAGCTGAAATTTGATATAAACACTGCTGCACTGGTAAAACGCAGTCAGCAAAGAATGTACCTCTTGCACAAGTTGAAATCTTTCTGTCAGTGCCATGATACTTTCTCGGTTTTATGAGGCCTTCATTGAGAGCCTTCTGTGTTTTTCTTTTTGATTTGCTGGTTCCCCAATCTTTCACTTGAGAATAAGAACAGCATTGATCGCATTGTAAAACACTGTTCAAAGATCATTGGGATCCAGCAGAGAGATTTGTTCTGTCTTCTTGTCTTCTGCAACCAGGAAATCTTAAGGAATGCCAGTGTCATTTAGCATCACCGGGGCACGTGCTGAGAGATGACTTTTTCTTGTTACCGTCAGGCAGACGTTATGTGTTACCAAGCTGTAAAACTAATCGCCACCTAAAATCTTTTGTCCCAACAGCTATTAGGCTGTTGAACTGACTTTAGACTACAATGGCGGCTGGCTAAGTGGGCCACATGACTTTTGGGCCGGTGTTCTCTGTGGTTGAAGAGAGAAAGAATAAGCGAGAGACAGAAAAACAGCGAGAAAGAGAGAGGCCCGGTTCATTTCCACATAAACTTGACCAAAGATTCAGACACAAGTTTGTCTTTGTGGTCAGAACACTCTTTATGTGTTTGTGAGTGCGTCCTTCATGTGTGTATGGAGCGCTCTGTTGTGGAGCAGAGGAGAGGTCAGAGGTCAGGAGGAGGAAAGCTCTGAGCTGAGTCTGGACTATGACCATGTCATGACTAAAACTAAGCAGTTTACTACTGGAGAAGAGAATGTATGAGAGGTGGAGTAGATATTGGTTAATTATAGTAAAATGACATCATATAATAAGAATATCACATCTAAAACTCACCAAAAAGCAGGAATTGCACAGAATTTAAAACATTTTCCTGGGCGAGAATTCCCCCTGAACCCCCCTAAATTACATAAAAACCATGTTAGATTAGCTTTTCAAAGATGACAGCTGAACATTTCGGCTCTTGGCCTCCGACCAGTTCGCCACCCCTGTTCTAGTCCATGGAATTAGATCTTCATAGTGACAGAACCCTTATGGAAAAGTTACACAGAACATCTTTAAATTATTCTTTAAATGTGTAAATGGTGATTGGTTTTGCTTTCATTCTTATGGTAAAAGTTTTTTCAAACACTCCCAAATGTAAATCCTTTAATTAAATCTACTGAAGCCTATTTCATGAATTAAATGTTGAAAACACATTTTTCAAGTCGCACCTGGAAGTATCTCTGGACACACTGGTTAACAAACAAACACTGATCTTAGTATCTATAAAACAATGAATAGTTGTTACACCCAATCCTTCATACCAGGATAGACTTTGAGCTCATGTAAGATCAGCCTGTCTTCTCTTTTACTCTGGGTAGATCTGCAGACGAGTCACACCTCTCAGCTCGATCAATGTTATGTCACATGAACACAAGCTTGTTACTGTGGGAGGATCATGGGAGCTTTATTGAGTTTGTCTGTCTCCTCCGCAGGGACCACATGGATCTGTTGTGTGTGTGTGTGTGTGTTTGTTAAAGCTTTATGGGTCTGTCACCTGCTTGAGCTGTTTTGGATTTGTTTTACAGTCAAACACAGTCTTAAATATAATCATGTTCACTCGGCTTTACTGAAAAATATAGTCTAACTTGACATGTGCACTGTAAATGAAACATGTGAGACAATTAAAGGATGTCTTGTCTGAAGTTTGTACCTCGTTCTGACATTTTTTCACATCAAAAACATCCCTGCAGACGTTATTCTCTTTAAAATACTGATGTTGTGCTTATGGACTGTGTTGCATCTCACCCATCATGCTTTGGGAGTATAGGAGGTATGGTTTATAGCCCGACAGTTCTGACTATAACAACATCTACAAAGACTATCAGAGAATATGCTATATTAATAATTGACCTTTCGCCGAGCCCCGCCCCAAAACGGCTATTGTCCAATCAAACATCCTAGCAACCGTTGCTATGTAAATAGTGTCCGTCAAATCTTGAGCTCCAAGCAAGATGGTGAAGCGATGCGCCTACGGTTTATGTGAACCGGACCGCAGATACCACGAAATATTGACCGGAGGAGTTGTGTTCTTTCCATTTCTAAAGCAGAAAACAACTGGAGCGAGCTACAATGGATTAAACAGTGCGGGCGGCTCGGGGCTGCTCCTCTACCAGCGAAATATATCGAACAAATGTCTGCTCAAAGGTGAAACTAATGTTTAACTATAGCTATGGACTGACTGTGTCGTTAGATCTAGAGGCAAAAACACAAACTAGACCAAAGTTATACCATGACGAGGATATAACTGCAGAAGTTACGCTCTAAGCTGCTACGTTTAGCGAGCCTTTTAGCTTTAGCCCACACTGGTAGCTTTAGCTCGCTAACATAGCCTCGTAAATGAACAATATTCTTGCAATAGAGAAAAATAGACCTTAACATATGAAAGCGAACTTACCCGGCAGTGCAAGAGCAGGACAAGGCTGTGCTTGTTGTATTTGAGATAACGTTAAAGATCATGGGTTTCTCTGTTTTAGCTTGAGACCAGTAGCATTAGCCTCCATAGGAGTTATGTCCCTCCGTTGTGTATTTTAATGTTTTGAATAAATCCCTCCGCGTCGTGAACTCCTTTTGCCTCGATCTAGAGGATATCGCGGAAAAATTGCTTTAAAAAAGTCACTAACGTGAACAGGAGTTCTTCTTTCTGTCATTGAAGTCTACGGCACGCTGTCATATTTGACGGACGTAGCAACAGTAACTAAGGGGGCGGGGCTCGGCCAAAGGTCAATTAACTTGTTTTATTTGTTTATTAAGTAATAGGTCAATATTTAACGTCTAACAGCTCAGAGCAGAGACACATCGACGTCACTCACATTTATGTTATTTGAACGTTTTTTATGACCTGAATTTATGAAGCTTTCTTAATGGACTTAATGTATCTCATATGAAGCGATCAAAAGCTGCAGCTGACAGAACATTTTTAACCATTTCTGGTGGTTTAACCCTTGTGTCCCGTTGAGGTATTTTACTCAATTTTTGGCACGTTTCATTTTTAAATTGTCCACATAACAGTGTTTTGATATTCAGTGATTTCTCGTTACAAACCTTAGATCGAGTCATATTTTCAAAAAATCAACTCACAATTTTGCTGAACCCAGAGTCTTGTCACTTACACGTGTGCTGTCCTTATTTTCTGTTAGAGCCTTTTACTCCACTTCTTTTGACAGCTGTGCAAACATAGTAAAATGTTTATTTTTCAAACTATTTTGGGTTAAATCTGTTAATCCACTTCTCTTCTGACTAAAAGTACCAAATTAGAAAAAAAAATCCTCAGTGTTTTAATATTTGTACAGACTTATAAAAAAAAGTTGATTCTCAGAGGAGGTGAAAATCTGTTTTTTTTTTTTTTGTTTTTTTTAACTTTTATTTCAGCCTTTGACGTGTTAAAAATGAGTTCCAACTTTGACTTTGGGGATTTTGTAGTCTTTGTGCAGAAGCAGTTTGTAGTTTTTTCTCTTGTTCTGTGGAAGCCATTATCCCCCATTGACTTCCATTAGAAACACGTTTTTTTATTGCTCTAAAATTTTTTTATTTTATTTAACCTTTATTTAACCAGGAAAGTCCCATTGAGGTTCGAAGATCTCTTTTACAAGGGAGTCCTGGCCAAGAGGCTTCCACAACACAACACAAAACATTTTAAAACAAACAAAAAGACATAATTAAAAACAGTTAAAAACAGTTACAGGTGAATGACTGCATTTCCAGGTCTTTCAGAAGAGAGTCAAAATGAGCCATAGAGACAAGAGTTTGGAGTTTAAAACTCTCTGTAGAAAATTCCAATCTGTGGAGCACAACACTGAAAGACATTTTTCCCTTTTCTGTTCTAACATTGGGAACAATCAATGTGTAGACATCCTAAAACGCAACTGATGAGATCCATCTGGCCTACGCTGAAGATACACACTCAGGTATGAAGGAAGTAGACCAACAAGTCCTTTGTATAGAAACCTGTACCAGTGTGTGAGCCGTCGCGTGGCTAAAGCAGGACGTCCAACACCAGAGTACAGGTCACAATGATGGGTCCGTGCACCACAGTTTGTTATAAAGCACAAAGAAGCATGAAACACTGAATCCAGTGAACGCAAAGCTTGGGCTGGAGCATGCCTATACAAAAGGTCTCCATAGTCCAACACAGGAAGGAATGTTGCAGCAACAAGTCTCTTTCTGGAATTGAAAGAAAATGACAGCTTGTTTCTGAAATAAAAACCTAATTTCAAACGCAGCTTTTTGACAAGAGATTCAATATGTGGTTTAAAAGACAATCCATCATCAATTATGACACCCAAGTATTTAAAAGTATTCACAACTTCAGTAACTGAGCCGTCAGGTGTAAAACTGAAGGAACATTCTGTGCAGCTCTACTTCTACTAAACAGCATCAACTTTGTTTTGTTGGCGTTAAGAGAGAGCTTTAGATCAGAAAAACTGTGGCAAACAACGTTAAATGTTCTTCTATAAAAGTCTGATTTTCCAAACTTCAGTGTTTGTTCTTTTTCAGAAGAAGTGAAATAAGTCGTGGCCTCACCTGGGGTGGGCTGGAGGTGTGTGTGTGCTTCTGCTTCTGTACAAAAACAACAAAATGATCAAAGTCAAAGTCAGGACTCATTATTAACATGCCCAAAGCTCTTACTAAAAGGTCCAAAAAAAAAATGGACCATTTTGTGTCACATTTTCACCTCCTCTGAGAATCTGCTTTTTAAGAGTCTGTAAAAATATTAAAACACTGAGGAGTTTTTTCAAATTTGGTATTTTTTGTCAGAAGAGAAGTGGATTAACAGATTTAAGCAAAAAAAAAAAAAGTTTGAAAATTTTATGTTTTACTTTAATTTTACAGCTAAAACGAGACACAAGGGTTAAAAATCAAAATAATAGTCAACTAGCATGGTTGACTCAATATTGACACATGGCTCTGATCATGGCCATTTTGTAGGTCTGTTGTTTCAGTAATAAAGCTAATGGAGAAACTGTGTGGCAGATAGTCAGGAGCTGCTGGAAACCCTGCTCAAAAACCTTCACACAAACACGATCCAAGTGGCCATCTGTAGCCGAACAAATGCTGAGTGGGCATGCAGGTGACCTTATGCTTGATGATAATGATGAACAGTAGTTGTCAAAACTCTGACAGACAACAGGGGTTGCTATAGTCATGGCCTGGTCCACAAGCTTTGTTAGGTAGGGACAAGAAAGCTGTCACCTGACAGACTGAGTTCAACGTCTCTTTCCCGCCTCAGTCCAGTCTTCGTACTGCGATTGCCGCAACTCTTCTCTGTCTTGTTTTCCCTGTCAAAACAGTAGCCATTCTCCTCCGTACTTTAGTCCAGTTTGAACCTGAGCAAACAACAACAGTCCACACTCATGATCACCAGTCGGTTGATTTTGAGGCCATGGAAGTCGATTCCAACTAGCTACTTTTAGTCTGAGCACAGCCTGAAGATCTACCAATAGATTTATATCATTTAATTTAATTAGTGATGTTGAAACTTTTGATTTTTAGACTAGTCTATATTTTATTGAAACACTGTTGGCCTATATATACCCCTTTAAATCTTTTGGAGTAATTTTAGATCCCTAAACTTCATGACCTCAATTACCTTCAGCTTTTGCAGAGGAATTGTCAAAACCCAAAAGTCATTCAGGTCTCAGCTGTTCAACACCAACTTTACCAATCCTTATACAGTCCTGATCAAAATCTTAAGACCAGTTGAAAATTTGCTAAAATTCACATTTTGCACATTTGGATCCTAATGAGGTTTTAAGTAGAGTTACAATATCCAAAAGCAAGAGGGGGAGTGTGACGAAAACAATTTGGAACTTGGAACTTGTCATTTTAAAGAAAATAATAATAAACTGAAAAAGGCTGTTTTTCAGCTGATCGAAATCTTAAGACCAAAGGCTATAAAAGCCGAAATCTGCTCAAAATTCTCCTTTTCTGTCAGGCTTTCAGACAGTTATGTCCTCCTGATGGCTAAAGCAAAGAAGTTTTTTTCAGACACTCATTTAGAATGACTGTCTGACTGCGTCCAGCCTCAGCAGCAGAGACTCGCTGTGAGAGGCTTTGCTTATGCAGCTCTGTAACAGATTTATTTATTACTACATTAGTGTGATACCAGCCTCACGCGGCACCAGATATGTAGTGGTTTGTTTTAATATAATAAACTAAAAATCGGCTAATTGTGGCATGGCGCACTAATTGCTAATTATTAGTTATTATATTGTGTAGGCGATTAATAAAGTTAATCAATTTGGGGCACCAGAGTTAACATTTAAAGTCTAACTCAATTTTAAAAAAAAAAAGAAACCTACTCCTCGTTGTCTGTCTGAAGGCGCGCTCTCTCATTACAGTGACAAAATCCTAATTATAAAACCATAACCAGTAACATTTTGTGTGGTTTAATAAACAAAAACAAACATAAACATTCATCACTCATTTCCAAACAGTTACAGTAAACACTAGTTTCAATGGTAAGATCTGATTTGGTTTAAATTAGGAGTAACAAGACTTTCCTAACTACCCTTGAGCCACTCTGCATTCAGCCACCATTTTGTCTTACGTCCCATGAGGTCAGAGAAGTGGTGCTCCTTGGTGTCCACCGAGTTTGAGGCCTTTCCTTGTTTGGGCCATGACCAAAGGGGTGCAGTTGCTGCTGTTCGATGGGTTTAGCAGCACTTGGAGAGTCCGATTCTGTAGCTTGAGGATGCCGGCTGAAGAGTCCTCCATAGGCCTGCTTTCAGTTTTGCAGCAGGCCAGGCTAGCCCCCGCAGGGACCGCCAAGGCCCGGAGGGCCTGAATAGGCTCCTCACAGCTCTGTCCCAACCCCCGTTCAGCCCGTGAAGAAGTGGAGTAGAAGTGACCAGGAAGGAGTTCCAAGTAGAAGTGGTCTGCCGTCAGGGTTGCCAGATTTTCAGAGAGCAACAAGCGACCTGGCCTTTGAAAAAAGCCCAAAACAAGCGACTTCAAGCACTCAATAAAAAGTAGTTAAAATAAGCAATTAATTCAACATTATCTGTCACAGCAAAACGTTGGCAATGATTTTTTGCATATTTTAAATAGTTTTTGATCATTAATAAAGATTTTAAAACATGAAATATAAAAAACTTAATAAAAAAAATAAATAAATAATAAATAATAAAAAAATAAAAATAATTTTTATCAGTAGTGGCTAATTTTCGTGATATTAAACCTGAAAAAACGTAAAATCACCTTGTTTATGACGTCAAAGGGTGGCAAAGGAGGAAGCCCAAAAAACCGCAACCCGCGACCGTCAAAATTCATAAGCGACTTTCCAAAAAAAGAAGCCCAAAGTCGCTTTAAAGAAGCGGACTTGGCAACTCTGTCTGCCGTGAGAGTGACCCCGGAGGATGGTGGTCTTGTGGAGTCTTGGTAAGGGGCGGACTCTCGTGGCCTGGGAGTGGCTTAGGCTTAATATGTCCTTACTTAATTTAGATTGTTATTCAGTTATTCAATTAACAAGAACATACATGCAATTGGAATCATATTGACATCTCAATTTCCAAATGCATATTTCAACAAGGTTACAGCCATGAGAACACATGAAAACACACATGAAAGTAAATGAGTTACAAGAATTTTGTCCTGCCAGTGTCTGTAAAGTCACAGCAGGGGGCTTTGAGGTAGAATCAACAGGCCGTTGATAAGGGACAGAGAGTCGTAAAACCCCATCACTTTGGGGGAAGGGCTGCATACCTTTGTCCCTTTTAAAGAAGATGAGAAATACAGTCCGAAATATCTTTGGTGGTTCATACCGGCTACAGCTCGATGATCCGGCCACGTTCAAAAAGTGAAAACTTCTTTGCTTTAACCATCAGGAGGGCATAACTGTCTGAAAGCCTGACAGAAAAGGAGAATTTTGAGCAGATTTTGGCTTTTATAGCCTTTGGTCTTAAGATTTCGATCAGCTGAAAAACAGCCTTTTTCAGTTTATTATTATTTTCTTTAAAATGACAAGTTCCACATTTTTTTCGACACACTCCCCCTTCTTGCTTTTGCATATTGTAACTCTACTTAAAACCTCATTAGGATCCAAATGTGCAAAATGTGAATTTTAGCAAATTTTCAAATGGTCTTAAGATTTTGATCAGCGCTGTATTTACCAAAAACAAATTATGTGGAAATTGGATTCTGTTTTCTTTTGTTTTATAGAACGTTCTCACTTCTGATCAGAGCCTGTAAGTCATCAGAAGCTAAAACTACAGAGTTACAGCTTCACAAAGACATTTGCTCCAAAGAATTAGAAACAGTTTGAAATTTAGACGATTTCAGTCAGACGTGTGAGGGGGGAAAAAGTCCGAAATGATAATTAAGACTATAAACTCTTCCAAATCAACCAAAACTCATCAACCCTTTACTTGTCAAACCTACATACCACGAACCATTTCTCCCAAAACTCCTCTTCCTCTCTCAGGCAGTGGAGCATGGGCAGGTACACGTTACGAGAGGTCCATAATGAATGATTCTGGATTACACAAGCGGCCTGTAGTGTCTGCCTCGCTCGGCTCCGCTCAATGGGAATATGATTGTGTGGGTAATTGGATAGCCCGGAAAAACAATGGCAGCTAATCACTGCGGCATTGTGCATTATGGAACCGATATACGCGGCTCGCTCGGCGTCGCCACCACAGCTGCCGCGCTAACTTTCGCTCTTTTAGCTCGCAAGACAAATGGGTTGTAAAGCCGCTTGGGTTATTTCTACCTGATTGAATTATATTGAGTGTGAATGGTGTTGAGAGGATATGTACATGTGCACGGCCATTTTGTGGGGTTGTTACGCCGGTGTTTGTAATTGCTTCTGAGGCGCTGAATGTGCACGGTCTGTTCAAAACGATAAACAAAAGTAGATGAAGTGAAATGCAAACGCAGACAAATAGATTGTTTTAATAATAATACATTTTCTTTATACAGCTCTTTTGCACGACACACAAAAAAGGGAGACAGACAAAGGTAAAGAAAAACGTAAGCAGGGAAGAACAGGGTTGGTTGTCACAGTCACTGTATCTCAGCTTGTGATTGGTGCATTTGAAAAAAAGTCAGATTAAAATGTTCATTAAATGAACCAGAATTCACGCACTAAAACATTTGCGGAAACTTTTGTTCAAGATTGTGATAAGACGAAATTAAAAAAAAGTATAGCAAAAAGTAGGGGAGAGCAGGGTTGGTTGTTACATTTTTTACTTTGATTTGAATTTCTCAAAAACCACAATCTCACATGAACCATTTTAACAACAGAGAAAAGCTCAAAGTCTTGTGTAACTAATGAATCCAGCTGTAACGCTTTAAAATAAGGTTCCTTAATAAGCTAGTTATAAGCGTTAATAAGCACTTATAAGACATTATAAACATTCCGTTTTGGATAAACATGCTTATAATTTGCTTATAACCAAAAATATTATGATTATTAAACACGTTATAATGCTTTAATAAATAGCTTATAAAGTGGTTTTGCAGTACCCTAATCTAAAGCGTGGACAATTTTTTTAACTATGAAAAATCACAATAGACCAGGGGTCTTAATCTTTTTTACCTTGAGGCCTGAATATTGTGCAAAGTAACCTGGGGCCCAATCTCATATCAAATGTAATGTATTTGACTGATTGTGCGGCCCTTAAGAAGGTGCTCATGGCCCAACTTTGGGCCCCGCCCTAGGGTTAAGAATACTGCAATAGACAGTAAGAAAATGCTACTTTATTTGAATCACATCAAGGCCCCACACAAACAAGTCTGGTAATAAGTTGTATAGTGAACAGCAGCATCAGTGGAATGTCTTTTTCTTGAGAAAACACAATGTTTGAAAACACCTCATACATTTGCAGCATTTTAAAGGAGACAACTTTAAGCTTTTACCCTTTTTATAACTAAATCTTGAACTGTACAAAACTAGTACAACTGCACTATAAAAACTTATATATAAAAACAAAACTAAAAACTATAATATTTTTCTAGCCTCTAAGACAAATAGAAAAACATTGTAATCTCAAAACCTGTCTTTCCTCAAAGGCAGAAGCTGACCAGATTGTTTTGAGGAGTGAATATTGTTGCTTACAGCACTATTATTACAATTGGCATCATTAGATGCTTTTGTGAAATCACTCAATTTATCATTGGGATTACGTCTTTGCTTGAGCTCGTTGTACTTCTGCGGGGCAGCGATGGCAAGTTCTGCCACTGTCGCATTGCAGACTATAGTGTTGCAATCCACTCCAACCTACTCGCAAGCTTTTGAAAGAGACCGACCTCTTTGGAAGCTCTTCAGTACCCTTAGGTATCTTTCAACCACCTCCTTCAGAACGAGCCCGATCTCACAAGAAAGCGTACATTTACCACGACATTACGCAACATGTAAATTAGGTATGATTAGCACGAGTTCAGGGATGTTTTGTGTATTATGGTACGCACCACAGTCCCCATTCATTTCAATGGTGGTTGTTAAAACATGTTTTTATTTATGAAAATTAATGAAATTCTGATTCTAATCTTAACCTGCCCCAAGCCCCAGACCTAAACTTACACATTTTAGTAACTTGAAGCCTAAACTTACCCATTTCACCTAAAGAAAACGTCCCCACGTGGCTGCAACCAAAACTTGTGTTTTTTAACGCTGTGAAATGTAGAAGAAAGCTAAGGTGAGAGTAAAACAGTCCAGTCGGGTTGGTTAGTTTTACAATATCATTAGAATCTTAAATCTTCTTTAATTTCCAGTTGTTTTTCTTGTAATTGAACGTCTCCTGATTCAGAAAATGTAAAACATTCTTAAATCAAATGAAATCAAACATCAAAAATCAAACCAAAGACAAGACACATTTGTCATTGTCTCCCATTGACGTAACATTGTGACAACCAACTCAGACTTGGGGTTGGTTGTCACAGGAACAATTAACATTAAATAATCAATAACTTTGATCAGAATAAGACAGAGAACAGCAGCTGGGATTCATAGTTACACAAGACTTTGAGCTTTTCTCTGTTGTTAAAATGGTTGATGTGAGATTTGCTGTTTTTGAGAAATTCAAATCAAAGTAAAAAATGGTGGCAACCAACCCCGCTCTCTCCTAATAAACATGAATCAAACAATTAAAGCCAATTTGAACAGATGGGTCAGGTGATTGTTTAACCTGATACCACCCTGTTCATTGGTGTCTGTGCACAAACGCTTGGAATAGTTTCAGATATCCAACTAGAAGTATTTTGGAGATTTGTTTTTAATGTTTTGGTTGCTTTGGTTGTTTGCTACCCTAACCCTTTTTTACAACTTTTACAACTATTCTAACAGTTCTCATTAGGCTTCAGTTCACCCACAGTGTGCTAAAGGAGACCTATTGTGATTTTTCTGTATAATAAGGTATAAACAGACATAGAAAGAGGTTCATTGGATTCCTGTCCAAAACTGCAGGACTGATCCTCCTCTTAATTGTAAAATTTAACTTTAATAAGCCACAGATATATATTTAAAAATAATGTTTGAAAGTGTCTACGTGACATTTTTTAACCTGACATGTTTTATTTGCAATCATAATTGTGAGTTTTTGCAAGTAAATACAGACAAGTGGTGGGGAGAGGTGCACTGGAAAAACTAGACTTGCTTAAAATGACTTGGAATGAGAATTTTAACAGATTTGAGCTGTTTTAACTAGATACGATCTAACTTACTCTGTAAATTTCACTCGCCTCGCTCGCCTTCTCGAACACACCTCCAATTACCCAGAAGCCTCGACTTAAACCGTTGTTTCCTAACAACACGTCTTGTCTCAGATCTCTCGACCCCACATCTCATCTGTCCTCCTGCTGAAGACATCTTCATCTACAGTATGGGGGGAGACCTATTTACGCAATAGGTCTCCTTTAAAATGTTATTCTTGGGAACAAACCATGACAAAGTCAGGTGTCTATCATGTTATTACCCATAGTTCATAGCTAACCTTGTTAGTGATTCGTCAGTATCTTGTGTAGCATGTATGGACCCTTTCACAATCTAAGTTCATTTGTGATTGTAATACCTTTTTTATACCATAAGTTGAACATCTTCCACACAGTTCTTGTCTTACCCTTTGTGGTGTTTCCTCTCATACGCAAAGGGAAGCCACACCTCCTCTCTTATTAAGCTGCTTTTTTCTAATATACTATTATTTGATTTATTTTAATATTTCGAATCTTACTTTTCTACCTTTACATTACCAACGTTCTCTATAAATAGTCTTTTAGTTTAAGAACAAATGTGCTTATACATGTGTTTATGTGCTTTGAATGAGCCGAGAAGCACTCCTCGGTAGTGAGAGGAGGTCAGGAGAGATCAGTCTCAAAATCTAACCAATCAGGTGTGACTACGTCAGGTCCAGTCTGTGGCTGTGACAGGTCTCAGCAGGTCTACAGGAGCCAGCTTGAAGTCGGCAATATCAGACCACTGCAAACGCAACAACCACATAATGGACTGGGACAATGCACGGATTATTAATCAAGAAACCAACAAATACAAACGATGGATCAAAGAAGCAATAGAAATCAGAAAGCGAGGCCCACGCACTTTGAACCGAGACGAAGGAGCTTTCCACCGAGCGGCGGTCAGCCTGGTCAGCCTGGTAGACCTTACGGGTCGCTGGGCTGGCCACGCCGGGAACAGCAGCTCACCTCACCTAGGCGACGTGCGACGCCTCTGACAAAGACTGAAGTGAACCGTCGAAACTAGGTAATAAGCCATCTCTTACCGATACTTGTCTGATAAAGAAGAAAACGCTTCATAAATACTTTAAGAAGACATGATGAACATCCCTAACCTGTATATCGTCTGGCAAACGTGTCCCTCTTTCGGATTTCTGTAGCCGTGATTGACAGATTACTGTAATTAGCCAATCAGAGACACGAATATTCCGCAGGGTAAAAAACAACATGGCTGCTCCCGACGAAAAAAATACATGGAAAAAATATCACGTGGAACTAAAAAACATCACGGATTTCTGCAGAATCAATGAGCGAAGCAAAAAACGATTTTAATGTGAGGTGAGTGAAGTTAGATTTTGATCTAAATGACAGACGACCAATCAGCTCCTTTGTTGCATGCGTCACGCAAATAAGCTAATCTGATTGTCCGGTACGATGTGGATTTGATCTGAAATGCAGGCGGAGGGCGTGGTGACCAGACCCACTCTGAGCAGTTTGCTGAAGTGTGGGTTCTGGATCCCAGGCAAAAAATCCAAAAGGACTGAAATCCTAAAGTTTCCTTTAGGACGTTCTATTGGATTTTGGAACCAATCCTAAAGGATAAAATCCAATAGGACTGAAATCCTGTTGGACTAAAATCCTATTCGGTACCAAAATCCAATAGAAGTCCAAAAGGATTTTTTGACTAGGGTGGACTGCATCAGACTTTGTGGGTCTGAGTATTTCACCGGGAACACAAAGATGAATTAATCTAATTAAGGGGTGAGTCACAGAGTGTGTTTGTGGGGTTCTTTTTTGCTGATTTGTTCACATAGGCTGTTACGTGTTTACATATGCTCCAGCTTTACCTGTTTTTTTTGTTTTGTTTGTTTTTTTAAAGGCGACCGCGACGCTTGTGAGGGACAGCAAGTGGTCTGAACTCTCCTGTTCATGATTCTTGTCAAATAAACCAAGCAAATTAATCTAACTTTGCACTAAGAGTCACTTTTACAGATCATTACAGTGATACTTATCAAGTGTTGAAGCCGAGTGCGAAACCCAAGAAACGATAACAGCTAATTAAAATGTTTAGGCGATGCACATCTTCATTCAATTCAAACTCCAGGACAGAGATTCTCACATAGCGTTTTAATTGGCTACATCAAACAAGTAAATGCTAACTCGTTTCGACATGAATCTTCCCCCAGAGCATTTACAGCCGAGCTACTCAAATTAATTACACCAAGAAGCAGATTTTTCAGAGAGTCAGTCGCCACTTTTGCCCAAATACAGGGTCGTGCAATATATTCACTGTACAAAATGTGGTTCAGTAATATTAACAAGCCTCTGTTTTATTAGGCCGAGCCCCCAACAGGGCGTAGGGCCTATTGGTTCTGCAATGATGATGCTCCACAATGAGTGCATGCAACCTGTGGCTTTTTAAAGACATCACTGTGGTTCCTTCAGATTTGATTTTGAAATGAGAAACCAGACAAAAAACATTCATTATTATTTTAGTATGTGTTTATTTAAATAAGCAGTTTTTGATGCAGTGTTTTTCAAACTTCATTGAGTTTTTCTACATTTTTTCTGTCACACAAAACCAAAATATTTAATGTTGGTTTTCATTTTCAGTCAAAGGGATATTGTGAACGCACCAAAATGCTGAATCTGATTTCATAAAGTAACATTTTTAAACACTTCAGATACTACCAGGCTTGCCTGACCAGTCAGCCCCTCCTACATTCTGTTTGAATGCAGAAGGGTCTGAAACTGAAGAGATAGCCAATGATTTCGTCGTCCAAAGTTAGGACGATCCAATCACAAACGCCCCCCCCTTTCCCTCCTCCCCTCCGCTCCGCAATTTCAAAACTTTTTTCTAACCGTCTCAAAATATTCAAGATGGCGGACGTAGCTGATAGATCATTGTTTTCGGCTCTAGCTTCGGTTTTGAACAATTAGGAACGTGTTCAGAGCCTTCACATAGGTCACTGCTCCATTGAAAAAATCCTCGCGCTACATATTTACTATACCAACCGGTTTAGCGCCTCGCTGCATCGGGGGAATTTCCGGGTTTTCTGTGATGGTTCACTCCGCGATCGGAAAGCCCGTCCTCGAAATTGAACCCCGGCGCTCTGATCCCAGACCCTTTGTACGTCTTTGTACAGTGTCTGTCAAAGCGTGTAGGGACTGGCTGGTCAGGCAACTACCAGGCACACCTGGTAGTATCTGAAGAAACACTAGTGTTCCCTGGCACACTGCTTTAGTGTGTGTAGACTGGTTATTTTATCATTTCAAAATGTATTGACTGCCATTACTAGAGTTGCACTGTCTTTTTCAAAAACTCACAAAAAGAAGAGTTAAATGAAACAAACTGTTTCATCTCGCCATCAAAAACATATTTGTGAATTTGCACAATGTTTTTAGGATGTAATTTTGCAAAAATATTTAGTAAATTCACGTATCTGTCTAAACATTTTCTTGAACTAAATACAGTTGTGGCTCTTTCTGACTTTGGTTTGAAATGAACAACTGTGGCTCTTTGCAGTTAAAAGTTGCAGACCCCTGTCTTAGCGTCATTGAAAAAAACCTCACAAAACTTTCCAAACAAGGACAATACACCTCACCTTACCCTTAAAAGTCTTTGAAAACCCCAAACTCTAATTCCTTCGCACCAACTGGCATCGTCTCTCTCTTTCACCGTAGAATCTTTTGGCTCAGGCTTCAGCCCGGGTCCGACCTCCACATCGGGGGATCTCCGGTGATAAATAGCCCGGTATCTGCTCCTCTGTCACCTCCGCCGCAACCACATCCAACAAATCCAACAGCAGAACGCGCTAATAGAACAAGAGAAATGTATCAGCGAGCCGTGTCCGATTGCACATTTATGAACGCGTCATCCATAGCGCATGTTTAAATGATGTAAGCCGCGGTTTGGAATGACCTGATGTTTAATGGATGCCTTCGGAGTACAACAGTCCGAGCGTTTGGTACCTGATAATAGTATTCCGCGGAGGAGATCGAATCAATAATGTATATGCTTCTCTTACAGTAGCTTTGGAATTGACATCGTTATCCGTGGAAGGTCAAGGTAAGGAACGCGTGGCTCTGAGGAATGCATTTTTCATCTGGATAATGAAAAATAGAACAACTCTGATAAAAAGGAGCGTGCGTTGATGTGATGAGAGCGAACGTGTCTGAGAAAGCATTCAAACAGTTATGATCCATGAGATTTCTTTATTCCAAGGTTGCTCAAAGAGGAATTTAGATTGATTCATGCATGTTTGAGTAACCTCGTATTGTTAAAAATAAATGTCTGTTTTCATCTAATTTTTACTTTTTCTTGTTCATCTCAAGACACAGAACCTTTAAGCACACGCACTGAAAGTAAGGAAGTCAGCTTTGATCCTGAGTTATTTCTCTGGAAGAAGGTCCCAACCCAGGCCGGTTCTAGCCCACTGACTTTGGGTGGGCAAGCAGAAATTTTGAGTGGGGCAAATATAAAATTAACACGGTCCCACGTTTTTGTGGAAAAAGTAACTTGTATCCATCAAACAGCACAACAGTAGGTATTACAAACTCTTCTTTTACACAAATGTTAAAAGTAAATTGGATGTGGGGTTATTATAGACTGTGCACTTACACTACAGTTTTTTCAATCGCTTTGATAGTTGCCATTCTAAAAGTCAATTTACAAAACAGCTCACAAAGAAAACTAAACAGAGCTTCAGTTTCCAAAACTAACTTTTGTCTCAAGGTAAATTTCGTTTTACAATCAAAACTCTCACACATTCTTCAGGTGTTTTCATGTGTTTCTCCTTCATATGACTTTACAGCTCAGAAGCTGTGAATGTGATTCTGGATAAGTTGTGCTTTTTATCTACAGTAAATTCAGACATATTTGTACAAAGAAAACAACAAACATGACTACATTTAGGATTACTTTCTGATTTGTGATCAGACAGTAATTCTAATCCTCAGAAAGTATTTTATCCAACTTTTTACAGTTTGTAGTCATTTGTGTGACTGACAAACCAATTAAACAAACATCACACTGGAAATATAGTTGTATTGATACATTCTACAGCTGTTTTCTTGTCAGACCATTGTCTCCATGTCTTGATGTGAGTTAAAAACAGTGTTATGGCTAAAGTCCTTTACCACGTGTGAACAGGTCTGTAGTGTTGGAGAAACCAACTAAACTCACTGAACATGTGAGTTTGTGAATGAGAGATAAACGTAGCAAATGATGAGACCACCTCAGCTTTGATGAGATAAATGTTGAAGCAAGTGATCAAACCAAAGTTTCAAAAGTGTGTCAAAGCAGTGAGAAAAACTCTAAAATGCACAGTAAATTTTTAAATCAAGGCTAAGATTGTCCTTTTAAATGTGGCCTATGAATGAAATTGTTTTAATCTATATCTTAAAAGATTTTGCACTGTTTCTATGTAGGCTACTTAATGGTTTTACATTTTTTAAGTTGCATTAAATGTATTTTATTGCTGGAAAGTTATGGGTTACATTTGGTAGGAAAAGTACTTATTATTATACACGATTATGACTATTCACATCTGCAGATACAAGACTTTTCACTACATATTAATGCTTTCACAATTTTATGGGTAGTTAGCAGTTTTAATGCAGCCTAAGCTATAAATAACAAATAAATAACAATTAAGATTACATTCCTCATCCAGGGCATGTGTCTATTGGCGTGACGTGACTGAGTGAAAATAGTATGACACATGAGTTTCCACAGTACGCGCTGCTCCGCACAGGGGGGGGTCAGACTGGCCCGGGCCAAATTGGAACCATCACAGCTCGCCCGGGGCTTGTGACACCGAAACGATTACCAGCCGAGTCTTCGTAAATAAAAAACCGAGCAGGTGGATTAAGAGGTTTGGAAGACGAGCGGGTGCTTTGCTTTAAGTAACACGGACGGCACGAGGTAGCGTCTCTCTACAGAAGTTCCAACAAACGAACTAAAAGCGCGCAACGCTCCGCACGGCCGAGGACTGTGAGCACGCAGACGAGGATCGGGAGCAACGCACGAGGATACGTGAGCACGCACGGACTGAAGTGAGGCGAACACGAAGAAATAATGAACGCGCTGCTTTGGATACTTTGGCTGGCCTTTGCTTCTCGCCACGTTCCCGCACTTGGAAAGTTTTACGATTTGATTCACGGAAACATGCGGACACCGAAGAGCTAGAAACCCGCGAGGAGGAGCCATCGGGACAGCGTGAAACGACGAGTTCTGGACTTCAGTTGCGCGGGAAGCATACACGGTAAAAAGCCACTCACACTACACACTCTCCTCTGTCTCTGTGTGTCTGCGCGTATAAGAGGACGATTCCTAGTGGCGTTGTCATTATAGCCCAAGAGTGCTGGTCTTTAAAACGCGTGCGTAATGACGCAACACGCCTCGACATAAAGCCACGATCAGCGCTCTTAGGTGAATGTACAACGCCATGAGGACTGACAGTCATTATTTTCACAGCAGTGTGGATGATAAGTAAAAATATATATTCATACCAAAGTGTGGAGACTAGCAGTTGAACCATGCCATGCTTGTTTTGGTAGGTTTAAGACTCATCATTGACTCCATGTCCGTGCAAATACGCGAACACTCCGCCTTGACGGGCGGACAGACTCGGTTTGCTTGTCTTTGTTTTCTCTTCTTACATTAGGGATGATCTTGTCTCGTGGTTTTCGCATGGGCATCCGTACTTCGGCTCTTCCGTAACGGTCATCGAGTTACCATTGACGCGATTGGGGCATGGCGGCAGAAGTAAAGCATCTTGGCTAAGTACTTATAAGTTGTGCAAATGTGTTAAAAGGGGTTTCCAGGGTCTTGATTTCGCGCTGTGTGTTTAAGAGTTCATTCAATCGGACAGTAATGCGCGGTTCTGGACCAGGACTTTTCTGAGTGCGATTTATGAGGTGTGAGAGAGTGGGACGAGTGAGAGCTCGGTGTGTGCCGATCCCTACCACGACGTCTATGCTTGAATAGCAGCATATCGTCGACTGGTGCAGCGTGAGGCGGTTATGGTGCGGTATCCGTGCGCTATGTACAAGGCAACCGCGCGGAGCCCCGGGCTTATAATGTTTCGCCCGGCTATGTGTACAGTAATTATCTTGTGTTGAACTCCTAAGGGCTGCAAGAACTATATTATTTCTGTAAGTTAGTTTGGCGATTATCCTTTTGAGTAATTGCTTAGTTGCTTAAAAAACAAGATTTTGCAAATCGATAAGGTAATGTTGTTTAAGTGTGTGTGATACACAGGCACCGATTGGACTCTCTGGTCACAAGACTTATGCCGCGTTCATGTGGTCCTCGGAACTCAAATTTTGTTCCAAGTTGAAAAATGCACATGAACGCTCAACATCTCGGTACAAACTGCTCGGTAACTCGGACCAACGGAGCTGCCCGAGCTCCACCTGACGTCACTGACACATGGAGACTGATGAAAATCAGTTAGAAAATAAATACTAACAACCTTTAACGTAAGTTTTTGGACAGGCTAGCATCAGATCTCACTGTTATTTCTATTACCTCTGTTAAATAGTGCTGTGTCATTTATTTATTATGTTTAACAAACAACATCCCGATTTTCCGAAGTAAAAAGCACATGAATGCAAACTAGGACGGAACCCCTATCTCTCATCTCGGAAACAAGAGCACCCGAGGACACATGAACGCAGCATTAGAAGCTTTTGAAAAAATACAAAATTTTTAGATAAAAAATCTGTAGAAAAAAAAAAAAAAAAAAAACCACATCTGACACGCCTTAGAAGCTATTAAAAAAACACACAAATTTTAAAAAAATCTATAAAAAAAAAAAGAAAAAAAAAAAGGTCGTAAGCTACTTTTAGTTTGAGCACAGCCCGAAGAGCTACTCATAGATTCACATTATTTTATTTAATTAGTGATGTTGAACTATGTGTAATTTTTTTAAGACCTATTGAACACACTTTTGGAAACTAAATATGGATTTTATATTCAGGGTTAAATCCTGTCTCATGTTTGAAGCTTGTGTTTGCTACTTTCGTCATTCATGTGTTACGGACTCGGTGATGTGTTTACATTCCACGCTTCTTTTCCCAGGCTTTACAGCTTTAGAATCTCCTGTCTAAACAATGGAGCCCTGAGATTTTTGTGACAAACTATAGCCTTAGACGATCATCAACATGTGTTGCTCTATGACAGTTAGTTTGGACATCTTTGTCTGTCGTTAGACTGAAATCATTGTTGTCTTTTTATTTATTAAAGCCATCGTTTAAGATTTTACTTCCCGCAATATTTGGCATTTGGAGATACTGTCTGTACCGAGATCAGACTGAGAGCTTTGCGTTCCCGAAGGCATAACGTCTTGGAACTACAAACTGATATATGCTCTAATAGCGAGTCTGGCAATTACATATATAGACTTCTTAACATGTTTTAAGATATATATGTAAATTTATTTTTTATATAAAATGTCACGGACAAATGTGCCAATTTTTGTTTTTTGTCCTTAAAATATCTGTTTTCTTTTAATGTTTGCTGCCCTCTCGGTCCAGAACACTTCTTGAAAAGAAAATGTGTAATCTCCAAATAGCTCTCTGGTTTACATAAAGGTGAAATATTTACACTTGGCCTTATACATTTTCTTTAAATAGTAGCATAATATATTTCATTAAAATATTAAAGTAATACTACTGTTACCCTGTTAAAGGAAAGTAATTTTGAAAATGAAAAATCATTGTGGCTACAAATGGGAACACAAAATAAGCCAATTAAAAGGTTCAGCTATCATGCAACCATCACTTGACTTCACTCTAAATTCTACTGGTAGCCTGTTATAAGTGGATTGGTAATTACCAATGGTAACAGTGAGGGAAGGGACTTGAAGAAATTCAGCTTTCCTTTGAAACTGTAATCAACAACACAAACTGCTGTAGGTTGGACAAACACAGCGTGAGCAGGTAGTGTTTGTGTGTCTCCTTCCTTCCACCTCCTCTATTCTCATCTTGAACATAGTAATTATCTGACTGGACGCTTCTTGATTAGAAGCTATTGAAGAATACAAACTTTTTTTGAACAAAAGAAAAATTGAAAAAAAATATCATACCACAATTGTTGACATTAGGAAACCAATAGGTTGTGTGCATGATATTCTGGGCAAATAGAAAACTATTGATCATAATAATCTAAATTAGACCCTGCTTAAAGGGTATTTTCACACAGCAACAAACAACCAGTCGCTGTCCAGGTAGGGAGGAAGCAACGCAGGGTCTGTTCCCCGTTCTATGGGGCCGCAGACAGATGTGAAAGAACAATTCCAAACACAGTGACTTTGTATACTTTATGATCTTCAAACATGGAATCCAAACAGCCAACAGTCCCGCCCACAAATGCCAGTGAGCATGCGGCGTGATGTAACGCTTGACGAAAATTGACAAACATAAGTGTTGCACGGTGGCGAGTAGTTCGTTGTCAAACTTGAGGCAAACAGATGTTCTAGTCTTACATCACGGATTAGCTCAACTCGTATTTCCCTCCACAGTCCAGCCTCGTACTTGCGGTCTCTGTAACTCCCACCGTGTTTCCTCGATCAAATAGTAGCCATTGCTCCTATCGTAGTTACGTCCCTTTTTGACCTCGTGTAAATAACACAATTCCATGCTCGGATTAAATGACTGTTTTTTTTTCCGTAAGCGGTTTTTCCTTTTTTCAATATATACTCATCTGCGCACTCTGATTCATCTGGTTCGTCCTGTGGTCCGACGGGCAGTATCAAAATACAAGTGGTTTGGCGAGCTGCATTTGCGGCAACTTGGCACACCCAATTTTACTTGCAAGATCTTCAAGAACCCGCCTCCACGACTTGCTTACCCGCTCCTTCTGACCCGACAAGCCTTACATCTTACAAAAACAACCAAACNACTACATTCTACAGCTGTTTTCTTGTCCAGACATTGTCTCCAGTGTCTGATGGTGAGTTAAACACAGTGTTATGGCTAAAGTCCTTTACTGTGAACAGGTCTGTAGTGTTGGAGAAACCAACTAAACTCACTGAACATGTGAGTTTGTGAATGGAGATAACGTAGCAAATGATGAGACCACCTCAGCTTTTGATGAGATAAATGTTGGAATCAAGTGATCAAACCAAAGTTTCAAAAGTGTGTCAAAGCAGTTGAGAAAAACTCTAAAATGCACAGTAAATGTTTAAATCAAGCTTAAGATTGTCCTTTTTAAATGTGCCTATGAATGAATTTGCTTTTGTTTATATCTAAAGATTTTGCACTGTTTCTATGCAATGTACTTTTATAGTTTTAAAATGTTATAGTTGCATTAAATATTTTATTGCTGGAAAGTTTATGGGTTGCATTTGTAGGAAGGTACTTTATTATTTTGATCATGATTATGATGATTTCACATCTGCAATACAGACTTTTTCAATTACTTTATTAATGCTTTCACAATTTTATGTAGTTAGCAGTTTTAAATGCAGCCTAGGTTATAATAACAAATAAATAATCAATTAAGATTTGATTATTCTAGTGGAATGTGTCTTTTGGCGTGACGTGAGTGTTTAAATATAGTTTGGCACATGAGTTTCCCACAGTACCTACGCGCGCCTCGCTGCTCAGGGGGCGGGTCAGGACCTGGCCCGGACCACATTGAACCATCCGCAGCTCGCCGGGCTTGTGCACCGATTCCAGCCTCTGCGCGTAAAACCGGCCGTGGATTAAGAGTTTGGAGAAGCGGAGCTTTGCTTTAAGTCACGGACGGCACCGATAGCGTCTCTACAGAAGTTCCAAACGAACTCGAAGCGCAACGCTCACCGCACGCACGAGGGCCGTGAGCGCGCACGGACTGAAGTGAATCAAACGCGAAAAATAAATGAACGCGCTGCTCTGGATACTTTGCTGGCCTTTGTTTCTCTGCCACGTTGCCGCACTTGGAAAGTTTACGATTTGATTCACGGAACAATGCGGACATGGAGAGCCAACGCGAGGAGCCCATCGGGACAGCGTGAGAACGAGGTCTGACTTCAGTGCGGGGAGCTACCGGTAACACACACACCTACACACTCTCCTCTGTCCTCTGTGTGTCTGCGTGTATAAGAGGACGATTCCTGTGGCGTTTGTTTAACCCAAATCGGTCTTTAAACCGTGCGCAATACGCACCGCCTCGACATTTTACAGCCCTGATCAGTGCTCTTATGAATTGACATGAATGAGACTGACAGTCATATTTACACCAGCAGTGTGAGAAAGTAAAAATATATATCATAAAAGTGTGGACTGCAGTTGAACAGTCCATGCCTTGTTGTGTTGACACTCTGCACACACGCTGAACGGCGGACGACCGTTTGTTGCTGCCCAATCTGATATGCGTTGCATCGACGGCAGAGGGCGATTGGGGTGGCAGAGCATCCGTCTGGGGGTCACTGCCCACCCTTGTCTATGGCTATAGCCGGCCCCTATGTTTCCCTATGTGTCAGTAATCTGTTTCGAACTAGGGCTGCACGAACCTATTATTTCTGTAATGTTAGTTTGGCGATTATCCTTTTAGTATTGATTATGACATGTCTTAAAACAAAGATTTGCAAATCGATAAGTAATGTTGTTTAAGTGTGTGTATAACGGGCACCGATTGACTCTCTGGGTCACAGACTTATGCCGCGTTCATGTGGGTCTCGGAACTCGGGAAAATTTTGTTCCAAGTTGAAAAATGCACATGAACGCTCAAACATCTCGGTACAACTGCTCGGTAACTCGGGACACACGGAGCTGCCCGAGCTCAACACCTGACGTCACTGACACATGGAGACTGATGAAAATCAGTTAGAAAATAAATACTACAACCTTTAACGTTAGTTTTTGGACAGGCTAGCATCAGATCTCACTGTTTATTTCTATTACCTCTGTTAAATAGTGCTGTGTCATTTATTTATTATGTTTAACAAACAACATCCCGATTTTCCGAAGTAAAAAGCACATGAATGCAAACTAGGACGGAACCCCTAGCTCTCATCTCGGAAACAAGAGCACCGAGACCACATGAACGCAGCATTAGAAGCTTTTGAAAAAATACCAAAATTTTAGATAAAAAATCAGTAGAAAAAAAACAAAAAAAAACCCACATCTGACACGCCTTAGAAGCTATTAAAAAAACACACAAATTTTAAAAAATCTATAAAATTAAAAAAAAAAAAAAAAAAAGGTCGTAGCTACTTTTAGTTTGAGCACAGCCTGGAAGATCTACTCATAGATTCACATTATTTTATTTAATTAGCGATGTTGAACTATGTAATTTTTTTAGACCTATTGAAACACACTTTGGAAACTAAAATAGGATTTTATTTCAGGGTTAAATCCTGTCTCAGTTTTTGAAGCTTGTGTTTGCTACTTTCTCATTCATTTAGACTCTGGTGATGTGTTATACATTCACGCTTCTTCCCAGGCTTTACAAGCTTTAGATCCTGTCTAACATGGAGCCCTGAGATTTGTGACAAACCTATAGCCTTAACACATCACTGTGGTGCTCTATGACAGTTAGTTGGACATCTTTGTCTCTTCGTAGACTGAAAATTGGTGTCTTTTTATTTATAAAGCCATGTTAGATTTACTTCCGCAATATTTGGTCAATTAATACTTGTCTGTACCAGAGTCAGAACTGAGCTTTGCGTTCCTACGTCTTGGAACTACAACTGATATTGCTCTAAGCAGTCTGGCATTACATATAAAGACTTCTACATGTTTTAGAAGGCCAGTCTTCATCTTGTAAATTTATTATATGTCACGGACAAATGTGCAATTTGTTTGTCTTAAATATCTGTTTCTTTTAATGTTTTGCTGCCTCTCGGCCAGAACACTCTTGAAAAAGAAATGTGTAATCTCAATGAGGCTCTCCTGGTTAAATAAAGGTGAAATACACTTGGCCTATACATTTTCTTTAAATAGTGCAATACTATTTCATTAAATTAAGTAATACTGTACCTGTTAAAAAGTATTTGAAAATGAATCATTGTGGCTACAACAACAAAAAAGCCATTAAAAAGTTCAAGCTATCATCACCTCACTTGCACTTCACTCTACTGTAGCCTGTTATAAGTGATTGGTAATTACCATGGTAACAGTGAGGGAAGGGACTTGAGAAATTCAGTTTCCTTTGACTCGTATCAACAACAAACAAACTGCTGTAGGTTGGACAACACAGCGTGAGCAGGTGTGTTCTGTGTGTCTCCTCTCCCACCTCCTCTATCTCATCTGAACTAGTAATTATTCTGACTGGACCTTCTGACTTAGAAGCTATTGAGAAAATACAAACTTTTTGAACAAAAAAAAAATTGGAAAAAAATCATAAATTGTTGACTTAGAACAAAAGGTGTGCATGATATCTGGGCAATAGAACTATTATAATAAATCTAATTAGACCTCTTAAGGGTATTTCACACCAACACAACCCCCAGTCGCTGTCGGTAGGGAGGAGCAACGCAGGGTCTGTTCACGTCTCTATGGGGCGCACCGATGTGAAAGAACATTCACACAAACATGATCCAAACAGCCAACAGTCGCCAAACAAATGCCGAGTGAGCATGCGCGTGATGTAACGCTTGACGAAAATGACAAAACATAAGTTGCACGCGAGTAGTAGTTGTCAACTTTGACGGCAAACAGATGTTTCTAGTCTTACCTCACGGATTAAGCTCAACTCGTATTTCCCTCCACAGTCCAGCCTTCGTACTGCGGTCCCTGGTAACTCCCCGTGTTTCCTCGATCCAAATAGTAGCCATTCTCCTTCGTAGTTACGTCCCTTTTGACCCGTGTAAATAACAACAATCCATGCTCGGCTAAATACTGTTTTTCCGTAAGCGGTTTTCTTCACTATATTCCTGCGCACTGATTCACTGGTTCTCCTGTGGCCACGGCCAATCAAACAGCTGCATTTGCGGCAACTGGCGACACCAACTTTACTTGCAAGTCTTCAAAAACCCGCCTCCACGACTTGCTCCGCTCCTCTGACCCCCGACAAGCCCATTTACACCAAACACACGTGAGCCGCCTGTCGGCAAAAGTTGCCAAACTGGTTCAGACGGCGACCCTCGGCTTGGTGTGAAAGACCCTTTAGTCACATGAAGCTATTTAAAAAGATAAAATAAAGTAAATTTGTAAAAATTCATTACGATTTAAATTGAGAAACCAGAAGATGTGCGTGATACCAGGACAATAGAACGACTAGAATAAGTCTGATTGAAGTCATATTATTTAGAAGCTATTGAAAAAGACCAAAATCTGTAAAAAGTAATTGAAAGTAATCAGTTTCAATATGTCTTTATGAAAAATGTTGTCTAACCTGTCACACACTGAGCTGATAATGTGTCTCTCACATCTAACTTTTGATAAAACGAGAATCAGGCGGGACGTGAGCTGGACGTGACTCTGGCTGGATGAACAGGCTCTGCAGCTCGCTCAGACTTCGAGGTGATTAAATGAGAACGGCTTCACGCAGAGCAGCAGAAGTTTGGCAGAGTTTGGGGCCGAGCTGGAGCCTCACGCAGGGCCTCGTGGAGCTGTCTTCATCTGTTCCCTCCCTCTCTCTTCATTCACAATTCAATATGCAAATCTCTGTCCTGACTATTCACCCTGTGCACGTGCTAAAAAACTGTGACAGGAACATTCCCCAGCAAAAACCTTTGTGAAGTTGCCCCCCCATCAAACGCACATCTACAAAAAACTATGTCAATTGTTTGTACTTCGTTTGGCTACAAAAAGTTCAGTTCGTGCTGCTTTAGTTTTTAGGATAGTAACAATTGTTACAGGTCATATTAGTGCTATACAGCCTCTCAGCCAGTTTGGGCCATTCAAAAATGGCCCAAACTGGCGTCAATCAATTATGCTGAAAAAATCTGCCAGTGCAGTAAGAAAAATTGACTAATCTAGATGTTTTGAGCAGAAAATGCTAGTACTTTTGAAAAGATTTTTAAGCAAATCTTTTCTTGATCAAGCAATTATGGCTTAAAACAAATGCAAAATCGCTTAAAAGTTGTAAAGATACAATCAGCAACGCGTCATATCTGGGGGCGTGGCCTGCTGAGGAGGAAGCGTCTCATGCCTTTACCATGTTTAAGTATGGAAAGCTAAACTGTTACCTCTTTTCTGGCAATTTGAATGTATTTTTGCACAACTAATTCAAGTCGAGTTACAACCACGTTTAACTAGAGTCTACTGATGTGTTATGTCAGAAAAGTAAACAAAAGTTTAAAGAGATGCTAAAAGACTCGGGCGGGGCTAGCATCACATTAGCATTTAGCTCGCCGCTACTGTTAGCATTGTTAGATATATTTACTGTACATACTTGGAAGGATGAATCACTTTATTTATGTCTATGTCTCTGTATTTGACACAATATATCTCCTAAAGTCGACATTTGCTGTTGTAGTTGAGCAATGAGTGATAAAGCTGTTCTGATCACTCTCTGTGTTAACTTTCCCCCTCGGAGGTCTGTTAGTGGCGTGGCCTTTGATGCAGACTGTATCTATGGAGGAATCCAACAACTGCCTGCTGTTTTTCAAATGATGCATGTGTTCCTCCCAGGGCCACGCCCTTCACTGCTACTGGGCCAATGATTTACTTAGGAACACTGAAGGTTTGCTTGACAAGTTAACAGGCCAATAGATAACGAGGTACCTCATTAGCTATGGTCAACGTTTTACTGGCCTCATCATGTCCACAGTTTATATATTTTTATTATTATTTTTTTTGTTTAGCATAAGTACAAGGCTGTTACAAATCTATGCAACTGTTTTGACCAAGACTGACAACAAACACTTTGTGAAAATCCTCCATACAACCTTTAAAATAAGTTTTATATCTAGATCAGGTAAATCAGGAAAAGAATACCTTAAAAAAAGTCAAATCATCTAAATATGACTTTTTAAGTGAACAAAACTTAAAATGAGACTTTCAATATGCTTAATTTAAGTCATTTTTTGCAGGTTTAGTAGCAATATATAAAACATTTTTTTTTTTTTTGCCAGCAATTTATGAAGTCAGGAAATCAAAATAAAATTGGGGAAATCAAAATAAAATTGCTAAAATTTGAAAAAAATATTTTTTTTCAGCAGAATCCAGCACAAACAAAGCACAATTGATTGGCGCCATTTGGAGCTTTTTAACCTTTCTGAGAGACTGTATAGCACTCATTTGACCAATGAATGAATCATCGTTAATATCTCAAAAACTAGCAAACAAAGCACAAACAAGATTACTCAAACATACATTAATCAATTCAAATACAACTTTGAGTAAACTAATGATGAGGAAATTTAGCTATACCAAGGTTCAAATCATTGAAGAATTGCTTTACATATATGCCCCTTTACACTTAAAAGAAAAGGAAATAATTAGTCTGCAAAAGATATGGTAGCTCTCAATTTCCACTGTGTAGTTTTTTTTGTTTTTGTTGACAAATACCTAAGGCATGCATGTGTTTATTCTCCATTTGAGCCTCTTTGGTCTACTTGTATGTTACCTCTAGAGTTAGATGGATAAATGTTATTAATAATTGTTCTTACTATATTTTAGTCCATCAATGCATATGTACCTTGTTATAGGCATACATAGCAAATAATAATATTTATTATAATGTCAATATCATTGTCTATTTTAGGTTCATGCCAATTGTCTGTTAGGCTTAGTAATTTTAAAATGGTTCCTCAATTGTTATAGGTGCATACCGGACTGACAGGCATGTGAAAAAATGGGTGAGGAAGATAATGGCATTGGGCTACCTCCCACTAGCCATTACCCGTCAAAACTTTCAATTGATGACCACCTCTAGACAAACAACTCGACTTATACGAGCACATCCGGAGCTGGATGATTTTATCAGTATATGGATCACACGTATGTGGGGGACAACGCCTCTTCCCTCCACCTGTGTGGAATGTGCATGGTTCTGACAACAGAACCAACAACAGAGTTGAAGTACACACTTAACTTTAAGGCTGGAAGTGTGAATACTGTAAGTAAACAATCTCTTTCTTTTGTTATATTTCAGCCTTCCATCACAGATAGAATATGGCCATGGACAGGCGACACCCGTCACTCTGGGTCTTCATCCGCGCCTCAAGGATGAGCAAACTGGTGGAACCCAGTGTCCAGTGCTGAGCGTGAGATTCTCCTCCACGACAGCGCAGAAAATGGAGGTGGCTGGAGGAGCGACTTCAGCGCCTGCGACGCAAATACCTCCGTGGCACTAGTCTCTGGCAGAGTACTGAATGCTGTCCAGTACAGCATTGTTAATTTGAGTAGAGTAGATTAGATAAGGAATGCAGCATTTATATTTTGTTAGGTAGTTAGTCTTCTATTTGTTATACAGTATTTGTTTTTTAAATACATAATTTTTCAGTTTTACAGATGATGAGTAATTTGAATCACTAGTCATCAGCTTATTTAGTATTGAGCAATTGTTCCCCCTTATCTTTATTTAAATATAAATAAATTATATTTGAATAAAATAATGAAAGTCATTGCTTATGTCTCTTGTGTCCTTAAAACATGTTAGTCACTTTTGGGTTCAAACAGGAACTTTACTACTCCACTTGAGGTAAGGGAATCCAAATTAGTAAGCCTATTTTTGGAATGCATCTACAGTGTTCACTTTTAAAATTTGATAACTATTTTATATTTACCATAAATATATCATATGGGGCCAACAAAACTTTAAACCCAAATGCCCATTAAGCATGGTTATTATGTTAACACAGCGCATTCACATAGCTCACAGCACACCATGCGTGCAACACTGCTGAAAGCTAAAAGGTGGCAATTCTTTATTTATGTGTTAAGACAACTGTTTATGACTGAATGCTTACCTGGCACATGGTGGGCCGGTGCACTCTTCCAGCTCTCCCTTTCTCGTCGCTCCTCTTTTTTCATACACATTCTCGTTCTTGGTTTGGTCGCTCACTTCTCCATTCCCAGTTAGATATCTTGCTTCAAATTGAAGCAATGAATACATCATCCTCTACTGCTTTTGGCAGCGCGTTTTCGTGCGCATGTATTATCATTGGTACAAAGTTTTTACAATTTCTGTTCATTTATAAAAAGATGTAGGTTCTCAGTAGCTCCTCGTATCTTGTAGTTTCTGCTCTTCTGATTGATGTGCCATTCATGAACGTTGTGCCATAGGCACGGCTGCGCGCGCCCTTCTGCTGTGACAGGCGCGTGTTCTATCAACATTAAAAAGGTACTACATGCAATTTAACGCTGCTGTTCAATCATCTGCAGATTAATAGGCCTAACTGATTTTAAGACTTGCGTGCGCGTATGTGTGTGAAGAGAGAGGTGAGAGCCATATGCGCCAATGAGAAGACCCGAAGCACTTATCTTTGAAGATTTACGTGACTTTGAGTAGAATTTCTCCGCATTTTTTGTTTTTCGTATACCAACATAATCTAGTTTAATATTAAAAACATAAGCTTAGATGTGTTGCTTGTATTTCGTTGGATAGCCTATTAATATATATATATATATATTTTTTTTTACTTTTTATTTTTGGCTTATTTAAAAAGATTTGGATACCCATTGTCCAATAAATAAATTATATATAAATGAATGATCCCTCTCACCCTACGCGGGTGGTCTCATCCACTTTCCAAGCTCGGGTCCTCTACCAGAGGCCAGGGAGCTTGAGGGTTCTGCGCAGTATCCTTGCTGTTCCTAGGACTGCACTTTTCTGGACTGAGATGTCGGATGTAGATCCAGGGATATGTTGTAGCCACTCATCCAGTTTGGGGGTCACGGCCCCCAGTGCACCGATCACCACGGGCACCACTGTTGCCTTCACCTTCCAAGCCTTCTCCAGCTCTTCTCTGAGCCCTTGGTATTTCTCTAGTTTCTCATGCTCCTTTCTCCTGATATTACCATCGCTTGGTATTGCCACATCCACCACCACGGCTCTCCTCTGCTCTTTATCCACCACCACGATGTCTGGTTGGTTCGCCATTACCATTCTGTCTGTCTGTATTTGGAAGTCCACAGGATCTTGGCTCGGTCATTCTCTACCACCTTGGGAGGTGTGTCCCACTTAGATCTTGGGGTTTCCAGTCCGTACTCGGCACAGATGTTCCTGTATACTATGCCAGCCACTTGGTTATGGCGTTCCATGTACGCTTTCCCTGCCAGCATCTTACACACATATATATATATATATATATAATATATATATATATATATATATATATATATATATATATTAACCTGTCTTTAACTAAACAATATAAATATTTAGGATTTATTCTGGATGAACATCTTACTTTTGAAGAAGGAATAAAAGTCCTATCAGAGTCAGCAGGTAGAGCATTAGGTGCTGTCATAAATAAAGTGAAGTCTTGTCGTGATCTGGGCTACAACACATACACTGAACTGTACAGAGCCTGTGTCTGCCCTGTCCTAGACTATGCAGCAGGGGTCTGGGGTTACTGTACACAGCCCTATAGTGAGAAAGTTCAATGCAGAGCCTTGCGATATTTTCTAGGCGTGCGCAGAAACACTCCCAAACTGGCTTTATATGGAGACATGGGATGGGAACCGTGTGAGGTCAGATATATTGGAGACATGGTGAGATTGTGGAATAGGTTTATTAATATGTCAGACTCTAGATTAACCAAATACATCTTCAAGTGGGATCTGTGTAATAGATACACCTGGAGCAGATACATGGAACAGATATTTGAGAAAGCTGATCTCCAGTACATTTACAGAAATAAGCTGAGATGTAATATTCAACAAATTAAATTATCTTTTTTTGAAGCTTATAAATGTAAATGGACAAGAGATATTGTGAGTAAACCAAAATTAAGGACATATATTTTAATTAAACATGAATATGGTCCAGAATTCTATGTGACACATAACCTAACCAGAGCACAGAGGTCAGTGTGTGCTCAGCTCAGATCTGGGACTTTACCTTTAGCGTTAGAAACTGGACGATTTTACTCTGTCCCTGAGGAGGAGCGGAAATGTTGTCTCTGTGATCTTAATGAAATTGAAAATGAACTGCACTTTTTGTTTTATTGTACCAGGTATGATGATTTAAGGAATGATCTTTATGGCAAAGTGCTTGATGCTTGTCCTGATTTGTTTGAAATGTCAGATGAAGATAAACTGGAGTTTTTGTTTAAGACTAAGGTGTTCCACTTGGCTCAGTTTATAGTGAAGGCTTGGAATCTTCGAAAGAGGACACTTTATGTTTGAATTTGTGTAATCTCTGTCTACATCTGTGAATATTATTATTGTGTCTTATAAGCCCATGAGGGCTGGGCACCTTTGGTGTATGACACAAAAGAAAATAAATTACTTACTTACTTACTTACTTACTTACTATATATATATATATATATATATAAAATGAAAAAAAAAAAAAACTAAAACATCCCTCTCACCCTCAAGGGTTCTGCGCAGTATCCTTGCTGTTCCTAGGACTGCATTTCTCTGGACTGAGATGTCGGATGTAGATCCAGGGATCTGTTGTAGCCACTCATCCAGTTTGGGGGTCACGGCCCCCAGTGCACCGATCACCGCGGGCACCACTGTTGCCTATATATATATATATATATATATATATATTATATATATATATATATATATATATATATATATATATATATATTTTTTTTTTTTTTAATGCAGATTTATTAGCCTAGCACACGCGTCACCAATAAGATTTCATCTAGGTCCATTTGGGGAAAAATTTCCAAGCCAAGGTCCAGAACTTAACGGCGAAATTTCTTTTAAGACATTTTTTTAAATTGACTTTATAATTAAAAATAATAACAAAATTAGATATTTTTCACAGTATCCTACATAATTCTATTTTACAATAAAAGCTTTTTTTTTTATTAATTTCTCTAGGCCACTGCACTTTCAAAATGTAGATGACCTGTGGTGTGTGGGTAGAATAGTGTTTTTACACTGATCAGAGCTGATCACTGAATTTATGATGGAGTTATTCTAGGTCTGTTTTGACTCGAGCCTGTTCTGTGTCTCACTGGCCAAAGCAGTCACTGAATGAAACTATGTGATTGGCTGATTGGAGATGGGACACGTGATAACTCACAACTTTACGCATGAAGAATCACACAAACAGCTCTGAATCGAGTGCATTACACACACACACTCGTGCACATGCAAACGCGTTCTCTAAATACAAATATGAATCTGCAGACCCCGAGACAGCACTGCACCGACGTGAACCGCGTATTTCTGTCTCTGGCGCTGTGCCAAATGTAAGAAAGACGAGTCACAGTGGTGATGTGCGCTCGCTTCTATTGATGTGCTTGGTCTACACAGCGCTTTTTACAGAATCACCAATACATTCTCCAGCCTTTCTGTGAGTGCTTGGCAGGAGGGCGGTCCGGTTCGGACGGGAGGCACTTGGGTCCGGATCCGGACCGGAGTCTGCCTTTCGGTGACCTAGGGCCTAGCATATAGGCCTATTTCAAAAATAGGATAAGAGCGTTTTTTATTGTGGTTGTTTAAAGTGCGCATAGAGGAAGTGCTTTAAACTTGCGGGCCAATCCATTAATTAATTTATTAGAGCTGGGCAACGATTAAAATTTTTAATCGCGATTAATCGCATGGTTGAGCTGCGATTAATCGCGATTAATCACACTTTACACACAAAGTTCAATAAATAGCTATTTTAACCTATTTTTCTCCAAAAGATGCTTTTTTTTAAGTATATTTAAGGGTCTTCATTTTGTAGAGTGTACAATCCTGCAAATTTTGTGGTATTTTGGCTTAGATATATAATTTTAGCTACTCATAGAACTATAGTTACACTAGGTAACTACCATTTTGAAAACCTGGTTCAGTTCTGGGATAGTCCTGATTAAAACCAGCTCAGTGCTCACTAAATACACTGTGGGAAGTGAAACAAGGCCGTTTTTAAAGTTTTCAAAGTAAACATCACAAACACGTGTGTAAAAGTTCGTGCATCGCCGCTGATCGAGCGCTGAATCTCCGTGCGCATATTTAATGAGATGTTAACGGTTTGAAGTCTTTAACAACACGTAGCTCCGTGGTTCTTGGGTCTTTTTGGATGATTTAAACACTCAAACAAAGCTCAGACTCGTCTCTGTCCCGCTGTCTGTACAGCAGAGCTCACTTCCTTGTATTTAAAACGCTAGCAGCAACGGAGCAGATCCTCTGTTTGTGGACTGTTTATGAGAGGAGAAAAGGGCGCAGCGGCAGCAGTGCGGGCGCTTTCATTCATGCTTTTGGCTGAATCATGTGACCTGCGTTAACGCCGACAAAATATTTAATCGCGATTAAGCACGTGCTGCGTTAACGCCGCGATAACGCGTTAACTTGCCCAGCCCTATAATATAATATATAATATATTATATAATAATAATGCCAGGTGTGCACAGTAAGGCGCGTGCACCTCACCCAAACTGCTCCTGATCACAGCAGCAGTGGTTCAGCTGAATGGCAAGGTCACATTTTTAATGTAGGAATAGCAGGATGTTTGGATGTATCGCTACTCCGACAAAAAAATAAAATATGTCGGAATATTGACTCTCTTGATGAATACCACTATTCCGACAATAGGAGGCCAATGTCTAAATAGCAACCTGTCGGAAAAGCAGGGTGTCTGAATAGCAGGATGTCGGAATAGCAAGGTGTATCCAGGAGTCGGTTCCATGGTGTAATGGTTAGCACTCTGGACTTTGAATCCAGGGATTTGAGTTCAAATCTCGGTGGAGCCAGTGCCCATAGTCAGATTCCATTATTGTTTTTGATGAACACAAATAATGCTGCACTGTACGTTATCAGGTCTGGATATTGAAACCAGCAGAAAAATGTGTCCAATATCAACAAAGATTTGCCAAGCCATTTTGTTAGGCTGTCTTGCACTGTTAGCGAGCGATTCTAGACTGTATTTGGTTATATCCACCAATATGAGACAGTAAATCTATTCAGTGTTCAAATCGAGTTCATTCAGTTGGGCTCAATCAGATTTTGGAGTAAAACCTAAAATGTATCCTTCAATCTCAGTATATAAAACCAAAAGCTTTTCTTTTGAAAGATAAAAGCTAATTTACCAACTTTACCGGGAAGTCAGGTAGTCCTAAAGCTTCTCAGAGGTTCCATGGTGTAATGGTTAGCACTCTGGACTCTGAATCCAGCTATCTGAGTTCAAATCTCGGTGGAACCTAATGTATGGATTGAGTTTGTTTTGTGTTCTCATTGTTTTATCACCATGTAGACTCAAATTCTCACATTGTAAATATGAAATCCCTGTCCTTCCACTTCATCCACGGTCAGGTTGCAGAGGCAGTCCCACAATTCACTTTCTACACACACTTCTTCCATGTTTGTGGCCTCTAATAATCTTAAGATCTGAAACTCCTCCAGCTTTAGACACACAAATGTCAAAGAAGACGATGTCCACAAGGGCTGTAGTCGACCAAAAAAAAAAAAAAAAAGAAAAACTGGTTTGAAACTAAAATGTTTGAAACTTGCATTTTGTGTTGAAAATGTCAGTTCATTGTGTAAAAATCTGACTTTCTTGGAAGGGCATTTTAAAGGAACCGTATGTAAGATGCACAACTAGTGGTTTAGAAAGGTATAACAATCACAAATGAACATGGGTTTCTACTTCCTGCTTCTGTACTGTGCAGACGTGTCTTCCGACTCTCCCCACTTTTCTTGTCTTTTCTATCGCCTTATGCTGTCTTTGTGTTGTCAAATTTCTTATTTGACCCTATCTGCCAGTTGTGCTCCTAAAGCAGCAAAATGGACTTGATTATCTGGTCTCTCAGCGTGAAATTTTTTTCACCTAAGAATGAGGCGATGGAGGAGCCCGCCTGCTCGAACAGCTCAGAGCTTCACACAGGACGCTTATGACATCTGGCTGGACACGAGAACATCTGTGAGTGTGGGCTTCATCACCCAGTTCGAGGAGGAAAATGATTATTCACCGATTTGGAAGTTGGATAGGGGGAACACCTGCATTCGACTTTTGGGTTTTGTTTTTGCCCTATCGGAAAATTTACAAGACAGCTATCGCAAATCCCAGGTACTGTCTATAAAAATTAAAGCATTCTGGTGAGTGAATGACCGACCGAAGGATTACATCAGAAAGTGGCACAGATAAGACTGGTTTACACCTGGTTCAGTCCTGATACAGGACTGACAATGTGGATGGACGTTTTGTCATGCTACTCTTGAACCGGACGTGTGGACCTGACGCTGAGTTTCCAGGACTGATTGATTGACTGTGATTTGAGATAAATTAACTTAAGATCAGCCAAAAAATGGATTATAATAATGTGCAACCCACACCCCCCTTCTCCTCCTCCAAAGAGGAGCTGGCACTATGGTCTTATCCTGTGCATTCCACAGCTCCTGTCTAAGGACAAGACTCACAGACTAACTCCAAACATCTTTAGCCTGTGGCTCACACTTTGCAGACATAAATTCAGATGCTAACTTGCACCATACACTCCTCCCCCACCCCTCCCTTCTCCTACTTACGTCTGCGAACTCTGACCCCAACCCAAGTCCAAACAAAAAATCCCACCACGTGACCTCGTATACTGTGTCTTGTTATATGTCTGTTATTGTATGTTGTTACTGACGAAGTTACTTACTTAGTTATTTACTTACTTAGTTACTTACTTTCTTACTTAGTTACTTACAATACTTAGTTAGTTAGTTACTTACTTATTGAGTTACTTACTTAGTTATTTACTTACTTAGTTACTTACTTACTTACAAAGACCAATAAACTTTTGTTTACAACAAAGAAATAACTTAAACAAGATAAGTTCTAGCTGAGAAACGTTAACATTTTGCTTGCTTTGTATTGTCATCTTGATGTATTTTTTCCTGTCTTGTAAAGCACTTTGAGTTGCTATGAGTATGAATTGTGCTATACAAATAAATTTGCCTTGCCTTGCCTTGCGTTGCCAGATTGTGAAATGGCCCATACATTAAAGATAGGAAGCTACTGATTACTGATTCAAAATTAACTTCAGCTTCTAAGAAACCAAACTGGCAACCCAACTGAGAGAGTCATGTGAGGCTTATTCTGCTTTCTGATTGGATAATAAATGTAAACATCAACCAAGGGACATCATGTCCATTGCTTTTTTAATTAAGAATACCTCAGAATTACATTGACTTTCAGTAAAAATAATGGTATATTTGGACTTGTTGACCTTGTATCTGTGGACACATAAAGGTCATGTTTATGAAATCTGACATCAAAATCTTACATACGGTTCCTTTAATTCTCATTGCGGTTCGAGAATCAAGTTTATTACTTAGTATCAAATCGGGTTGAAAAATTTGAGTATTGTGAGAAACCTTGCTCAAAAAGACTCATATTATTAGGTAGTTCATGCAAAAACAGAAAATGAAAAGGAAAAAGTGTGTTTATTAGGGGTGTAACGATTCACCTACATATTCGAAGTATCGATACACAGCCCTTACGATCCGCTACATCGATCGGCGTTCTACTAGTTATCCTCAATCCCAGCCCCACATCGATGCAACTTTGAATCGCTTCGAATCTAAGCCCAAAGAATCGATTTATTTAGATATATGGCGAAACATAAACCATACAGACAAACGGCATTCTTAGTAGTGTGTTTTTCACATAAACGTTTCATTAAATGCGCTTTTAATACGGTGGTTTTCTGCGCTGCGTCATCATCAAGTGCCTGCAGCTTGTTTCACATGGAATGTACTCCCGGACAGCAACGCCGCTGTACTGCCCAGCGGAGGAGACAGACAGCGCTGTATTCCAAACCATCCCGTGGGCACGGGTCCCGGTGCACATGGATGAGAGAGAGCGCGAACAGCGGAAGCAACGTTTCGAGGGAAAGTCGCGGAGGTGACGCCGAACCGGACCACGGAGGTAACGCTGCGAAATGACTCGAGCTCAGAAAAGACGAGCTGCAAACGCGCACTCAGAGCTGTGACGCCACACTTTATGCTTATATATAAAACAGACTCGTGCATTTGTTTAGGCTTTTAGCTCCGCTGCCAATCTCACATTTGGACATACTGTATGTGGTACTTGAGACGCAACGTCAACGTGCTTTGGGTCAAAACTCTGCGTTTGTGGATTTAATATTTAATGATAAGTCACAAAGATACAATAAGTTCAGAGACTCCCGTCTCACTACCTGCATCTGTGTGAAAATGATTCAATAAGATGGTGAAATGTGGGTCACTTCTTTTATTATGATACTAAACTTGTGTATAAAAGGGAAAAGTTGCATGAAAAATGATTGCGTTATTAAGCTGAATATATTTATTACCCTTATACTTACCCTATTGTTTTATTATTTGTTATTGAGTTTTGGATTTAATGCAAAATCTTGGTAATGATTTTATTTATGTCGTAAGTTATCAAACTGAATCGAAATATCGTTTTAAAATTGCTGTATCGTTCCGAATCGTATCGTTCCCAAAAACCCTAAAATCGTTTTGTAATCGTATCTCTAAGCTTCATATCGATATGTATCGTATCGTTCTAAAAACATATCGTTACACCCCTAGTGTTTATATTAAAAAGGCAGCTCAGACCAATGATTCTGTTACTGTTGAAGACAAATTTCTTATAATCTAAATAAAAGAATTAGTCGACTGATAAAATGTTGGTCGACCAAGACTCTATTGACCGATTAATCGACTAAAGAACTACAGCTCACACAGACTGTGTTTCTCTAGATTGTGCATAAGACGATTTTTGGCATGTCACTCTAAGAATCTGTTATGAAAGCAAGTTTGTTCGATTTGCTTGTGCACTTTATTTAGCTTTCTGAATGCTTGCATGTATAGACCTGCACGGGACTAGATTTTCATGACCGCTCCCGCCCGATCCCGAAGCATCCTTGACCGTTCCCGCTCGATCCCGACGCCCCCGTGTGCCTGCCCGCCGAGAAGCTCCCGCGGGTCCCGACTTTTTTTTTTTTTTTTTGGTGACACGGTGGTTGCGTGGCGGCCCCAGGGCATAACAACACGGACACAAATGACTAAACTCTGCATAACTCTCTGCATCTAGACTTAAAATGATTTGGCACCAGCCTAAATAATCTGTAACAAGGCAATTATGTTCGTTTGACATATTCAATCATAAAGCGATGATGTCTGTGTATTTCTTACCTGAACAAAGCTCCTCACACCTCCAGTTTCTGCTAAACAAACACTTTACTTGCCCAAACTCCGTGTGTATTATCTCCATCTCCCCGTGCGTAAAAGCCAGCATTCATTCACTCCTCTGGGAAAGCTTACGTCCGTGCTGCGGCTGCTGCTGGCGCGAGGACGCACAGATGATGCTCCGACACGCACGCTGGACTAGGAAATACAGCAGTGAGTTTACGTGTCTGCACCTCGCAGGTGTCCGTGTTGTGTCTCTGTTGACCAGCAGCACCAACAAAGCGGTATTTCTTTCTTGCTACGTAATATTTTTAAGACAGCGAAGAGAGCGCGGGTCCGGTCGGTCCCGCGGGAATTCCCGCCCGATGCAGGTCTCTACTTGCATGTGTGGCAAGACGAGCGGGCATGGGAGCTAAGCCACGCTCGTGGAGAGACCAACAACGCCATGGGCATAACACCCAAATTAACAGAACTAGTACTAAGGCACATAGGTAAGCTAAACTGGACGAAGGCAAAGTTTGCAAATAATGTTTATTTATTTTACAAAAGGGACAGTTTGTCACATAAAAATAAAACCCTTCACATTCATGTGGTTTCTTTCGGTCCAAGTTTCACATTTCCGTCGTTCTTCATTTATAATCAGCATGACAAAACATTATCACACATCAGTTTCACAGTATAGTTCTGACTTGAGTGAAGAGCCATCTAGAGGTGGAGGCGGGCACGCCGTGAGGACCCTGGAAAACGTTATTTTCTTACGAATTGTCCCGGCTTAGTGTTGGGTGCGCACATTTCATTGTACACCTATACCGAAAAGCAATGCGTAGCGCTCTCCGCACCATACCGAGACCCCGAGCCTCTGACCATGCTCAGCTATGCGGCAGCCGGACCAACACTGGCAAAGCTACAACAATAGTAGGAATATTAACCACGCAGCCACACAAAGATGCACAAACACATGGCAAAACAGGCTTACCAGCGAAGCACGAAAGTTGTACTCATCCCAGTTGCTGGCGTTAAGCCACACAGTCGGCGACTTGACGCTCCTACACGACCCAAACAACTTCAACTTCATGCTGCGCCCGAGTACCCATCCGCGGATGTGACGTTCGAGGGGGGAGAGGTCAGGTAGGCCAAACATCCCCCCTTTTATAATGCGCCCTCTAGCCTCAATCAGTCGAAAACAAGGTCTGTTACGCCAGTTCACTACACATGGAACTTGAATCTGTCACTTGGAGCAATTGGGATCTATCAAAATTTAAACATCTTTTTTGTTTTTTTTTCAGATGCAGTAGTTTGTAACATGTTTGCGCTCCTTTATGTCTCTTGTGTGAATTCAGTGTTCAGATCAAATTGAATAGGTTGATAAAACTACATTCATCGTAAAAATTGAGAATAGCTCGTCCAAGCTGTAGTTCAACTCTCGGCTCTTGATTGGGTAAAGCCAGTGGATGGAAGCACAGCAGGCCATTGTAATCCAGCAGAAACGACATAGAGGATTCATATATTTTACCCAGATTGGTGCTGTAGAGTGTAAGCACGTACCTTTTGTGTTTTTCACCTGCTGCGTCTGAGCCCTTTTAAAAGCCCAATTGTGCTCTCCACACATGAGCACGTCGACATGCTTCAGGCTAAGGCTGCTCCTGCCTCGCCACGCTTTTACAGTCACACTAGATCAACCTTTCTGCTATAAGACTGTGTATGGTGTTTGAATAGCACTGGCATTTTAGTGCAAACTAGGCAAATTAGCAAAGTTTTTGGTCAAAAAAGGTAAAAACTGCCTGTCATTTCTAGTTTGTGTAATGTCACATCATCATATGTTTCCAAACCTCTCCAAGAGTATCTGGCTGCAGACCTGTACCAGGATTCCCCTCGTCTCGTGACCTGTAACTACGGCTTTAATGAGCAGTTTGGGGAAAAGAATTGAAAAAGTAAATAGTTACATATTTCTTATTACTTTCTGTAGAAATGCTTACTAACCGCCTCAAAAAAGTAACTTGGTTACATTACTTTGGGATTAGTTTGTGCAGTTATCGATCAAAAATAGGATGTATGATTATTGGCATTTAAACAGAGGTAAACAACAAATAGGCTCGAATTCAATCAAATCCACATTAAAATGATTCTGGGCTCTGTCACAGCTGCAGATCTGTGTCTCTGAGTTGTTTTATCTCACACAATAAGTCACTTTTCTAGATTTGTACTTTAAAGTAACTAAGAGTATTTTGTGAGTAACTGTAATTTATTAGTAATAAGTTACACTACTAATTACTCAAAAATGTAATCTAATTACAGCAACTAAGTTACACACAGCACTGTTAATGAGTTACACATTTTATCCACTTTATCCTAGTTTTTCACAAGTGTCTGGCTACAGACCTCGCGGAGGCACCTCCACCAACCAACCTAATTTTGAGATGTTGTAAAAAGCAGCCAGACAAGACTTTTCCCCTTTTGTTGGAACAAGTATCAGTTTCTATGAGGTACCTCCGGTTTCCCTCCTACAACCTAAAAACGATGTCCCATTAATGCCCTTCCTTGTCCCTTCCCCCCCAGGGCTCCCCTGCAAAAGAGATTCTGAATCTCAGTGGGACTTCCCTGGTTAAATAAAGGTCAATTAATAACTGGTCTTGGGGCGGTCCAGAGGGACGGTGATTAAGTTCAGGAGAAAAAGGGTTATGTAGGTAGGTATAGGTAATGGGTAAAAAGTAGAAAATGGTTAAGGCAGGTTAACCACTGATCCGGGGCTCAAAACCGGGCTGCGGGTCATCTGCTACCGGGCCCCAGAGGAACTTTTAAAATTATTATTATTATTTTTTTTTTATCACTATGTCCTTGTGCTTTATTGAAAATATAAAGGCACATTACCCCAAAAACAACACATTCAAGCAAAAAGTGACCATAAAAATATAAACAATAATTTGTTGCTTGCATTTTACATTGTTGTTGTTGTTGTTGTTGTTGTTGTTATTGGCGTTATCCAACCTCGACAGGTCCCTGGAAAAGAGATTAGTGACTGTACCGGTCCTCACAAGAGAAAAGGTTGAGAACAGCTGGGTAAGGTTAAAGGTTTGGGTAAATAAAATAAAAATATAACCATTTAGGCGCCATTAGCAACAATAATAAACTCATTACATGGCAACCTGCTCACCTCCTTCTGGCGTCTTGTACTGTTTGTTACACATGGAAGTATAGTGCATCCATGGTTGGTTAAAACACGGGGACAATAAGCACCCGGTCTCCTCTCTGTTTTCTTCAATGTTATTGGTGGGTCACAAATAATGCTGTAAGTGCATAGTGCCACATACTGTACCATAGTATAGGCTACACATAATATGGGTGAACATCCCCTCATTAACTCAGTTTACCAGCTCTGTGTCTAGTTTAAGATGTGTATTGTCCACCTCCAACCTCAGACCAGGAAACCGTGTATACAGTAGTCCACACTTGGGTAAAGTTCAAGGCTTTAGGTATGACTTTGATGCATTTGCACTGGAGAGGTGCCAGCCGATGCCCTGTGCTGAGCTCAAAGAGCGACAGACGTGTGAACACATGTGCCTGATCATCAGCAGCAAAATCAAAGACTGGACACCACTTGATCATCAAACGAGCATGTTTTATCTCCCATAAGTATCTCTTCATTTTGCATCAACATGACATTTATTGGCGAAGTTACGAGTACAAACAGCCAATGAACTACATCTGCAGATTTTATCACACGGCGGGCATTAGCACAGTTTTCTTCAATTTCTGTTTGTTTGTTTGTTTTTTGTTTGTTTGTTTTTTTTAAGAACATGGGCATGTTTGTTCTGGCAGTCTTTGTCAGGATGCTTCTTAGTTTGGCTTTGTTCAGAGCTAAATGCAAAATGAACAGTATCTTAACCACAGGTGTCAAACTCAAATGGTGCTGGGGCCAAATCGATCAGAGTCAGAGTTGGTCGAGGGCCATATTTTAAATTATAGGTCCCTCTGTGTTAAATTCAAATAGGGCTGTATAAAGCTAATATAACACATTTACTGTATATCCAGAATTATATTGGGTCACATTACATTATGTTGTTTTGGACAACATTGTGTTGTCCAAAACATGTCTTTGGACAGATTTTATGCTTTTTGCTGCATTCCAGTGCAAATTACATTTAATAGTCACATCTCAGCGATATAAAGGGCCACTATAAATAATAATCTGAAATCATGCTCAGGGGCCACATGATATCTTCTTGAGGGCCGAATTTGACCCCCGGGCCTGAGTTTGACACCCCTGATCTTAACTATCGCTGATTCAAATTTCAGCATCTTTAAAAATGTTCAAACACATGAACATACTCAGAGGAAACATGGAATGTATTTTATATACAATCATTTGTAAAAATATATAACCTACACTCATGTAGGAATAAGATTTTTGAATACATTTTATAAGAAATAAATGTCTGAAACAGCAGTTTTTTTGCTCTTGAGTGTTTTTAGGATTTGTTCTTACAGACAATTGTAAGAACATATTTTGTAATTGCCAAAAATGTAAGAAGCTATACAAATGAGTTCTGTGACCCACTGTATTTGAGGCAGAGAGGGTAGTGATGGTTAGCTTTTTTTCCTGAGACGCCAAGTCTGATTAGAGAATCAATGCATCCCGACCCACACAGCCCCAAAAAATGGCTTAAAATTTAGAGCGTGACCCAAACTCGCTGGTTATCTGCGGAGGTTTGCCTCTTAAACGTCCAGTGTAATATGACTGATAGGCTTTGTATTTAAACATGATAACTGCCAGTATTCATAGAAGGTAAACACTTACCATGATGACTTAGTTCACGCTGGAACATCATTTGTGTAGTTAAGATGTGTTTCTAACTTTTGACTTTCAATACTGAGGTCGCTCCAAGTACAAAGAACACCATCCTTTTGTTTTCTTTTCCAGTTTTAAAAATGGATAATGTGGTCCTGTTTGCTCAACTAATCACATGCAAATACATACATCATGTGCCCTAGTTTGTTAAACAGAAGTACAAAACATGCTTTATACGAGGCTTATTGGTCGTTCACTTTACTAAATAAAGGAGCGTTTGGACCTGACCCACCCACATCCACTGTGCTGATTCTCATTGAGCTATCTGACCCGCATGAATCCAAGAGTTGACCACGAGTTTCTGAGGTCAAGGGTCAGCCCATGCATCACTATCAGACGGGACAGAATAGCATCTCACAGACATAACTCCAGCTGTGTGTTTGATGAAGGAGCAATGTTAGAGCAGATTACCCCAGATTACATAAAAGTACGCCATTCTGGGGAGTTTCACAAGTTAAACACTATAAATACAGTATAAATAATGAGACTAATCAAGACAGTGTGCGAATGTGTTGGCAGTGGTATTTGAACTTTTGGAGTCAAGATAAATGAACCTCAGTATTATAAAAAATCATGTGTATGGTCCTGATCTGACATTTTGTTCTGTCTCATCCACAGGCATTAAAGTCTGTATTCTTTCTTCAAACTAGAACACTCAGGTCCTCCTTGTGATGTCATTAGGTGAAGATACAAGTGCTCCACATTTCACCTTTAGATTTGCCAAACTTTGAAGCTAAAGCTAAGGTTTTCACCTTGTTTAAGCCATTGAAGATATTGAAACTATTTAAAGAAATCTCAACAGGATCTACACAAAGCATTCTCCAAACACTCTAAATCAACTTAAAGTTCTTAATAAAAGCACCACTTCATGACATCACAAGGAGGAACAGAGCATTTTCAGGAAAAATGTGCGACTGGCATATTTAGTCAAAAGTATTTCTGTGCAAAAATGCTGTCAATGTGTTTGAGGCACTTTGTTAACCCTCTGTAAAAGTCCTTTATTCTTACCCCTGCCGTACACTCAGTGTTAGTTCGGTGCGAGGCGGGTCTCGCATGACTCTTGCAAGACTTAGAAAGTGCTTGAAACCAAAGTGCCCTTTTTCATCTTTGGAGAGGTAGATAGCTCAGCAATCCAGGATGTCTCAAACATTCACACGTAGAACTAAACCCAACTTCGGAGATGTTTTTAGTGAAGCAAAAATATTCTACAATAGTCAGCTTTGCCTAATATGAGACCTTTACCCAGTGTTGCTGCATGACTGTAAGCGCTGCATATCCTCTCACCTTGTTCAAATAAAAAAAGAATGTTTGTGCATGACTGACATCCACCATAAGCCACGTGTCTCCAACAGCCTCGGATCTGCGACGTTCTGAAGAATAAATGAGTCATGTGAACCTCCAGGGAAATGGGACACAACAGTGACGTGAATGACAGTCTGTGAGTCACTTATTATCCGCTCTGTTTTACGGTTTAAATGTGGAAGGTTGCGTGATGACATGTTTACAGTCTTACCTTTATCTGGTACTTGTTTGCTGCGTATGGAAACTGTGAAACAAGCTTGACAACTGCAGATACAAAGTGTAAAAAGGCAGAGATTTTGGTGGAATGAGAGACTGCGACGTAAGCTCCAGCTGAACAGTGCCCAAGGTCACAAAACCCAAAGTGGACAGCAGATGTTTTGGTAAAGAGTTTCAGGTTTTTAATGAAGTTCTCTTAAACATCTTAAGCAGTGGTTAAAGTGGGATTTGGGAGGTGGGAGAACTCTATTTTAGGTTCAGGTTGTACGCAGGATTTTGAACATACCGACGTTCAAAACGATTTGATTAAAAGTAAATAGTCTTTTCTTACATTGTCACTTATATATTTGCTATTGGAGGTTGCAGAAGAGAGATGTGTCTTGACATTCAGCAGCTGTATTCAGACTGGGGAATTTTTAAAAATTCAATGCCATTTCCTACATTTTGGTGAGTTTTAGATGTGATATTCTTATTGTTGATATTGATATTCAACAATACAGCAGGACTGTACTGACTTTAAGAGAGAAAAAGCGGTCTTTGGACCTATAAAAAAGTAACCATCCATCCATCCATCCATCCATCTATCCATCTATCTATCCATCTATCTATCTATCTATCTATCTATCTATCTATCTATCTATCTATCTATCTATCTATCTATCTATCTATCTATCTATCTATCTATCTATCTAGCAGAGTAAAAGTCATGTTCTATTGTCTAGTAAAGGTACATCATTAAAAGAGCAGGTGTGTTGGAGATGACATGTGTAATGCTCGTAGAAAAAGAATCCCAAAGAGTTACATTTATTTACAGATGATGAGGCGACGTTTCTTCTTTATTTGACGATTGAAGCGTCGTCGTCACAAGGCAGATGCTCCAGATGCTTCTGTTGTAAAGGTCCTCGCTCGTGCAGCAGGTGAACCTCACCACGATGCTCCTGACAAACAGTCCTGGCAGAGTTGCTTCAGGTTGGTTTACTGACAAGTCCATGTTTATGCAGTGTATTTTTTTCATTGTCATACTTTTGTCTTTGTGTGGACAAGATATAAAGTAATAAAAAAGCCAAAAGTGAAGTAAAACACAAGTATTATCATCACGTTTGCAGGTCATACTGAATATGAGCAGTTTGTTGCGAAAATGGCTGAAATATTTTGTGACAACTGTCTAAAGAAAACCCAGATAAAGAGAGAAAAAAACTACTTCCTGAGAGTGTATTTATGCATAGTAAACGCTCTGGTTTAAGAGAGAGAGAGAAGAGACTGACACGCACAAATGCTGACACACACTTCTGCGAGGACAGCTTGTGCTCCGGGCTTTTGACAATCAATATTAATCAGTGTTCACCCCCCAAAACCTAAAATACTGCTTCCATTTGAAAACATGGCTCCGAGCTGCGTTGTAAAACAGACATTTTATCTTAAACGCAGCAAAGCTCTAACCTCACGGCCTCTGCACTTTCCTGTTTTTAAAATCAATAAACAAAACTAAATACTTTCAGAGTCTAATGGGACAAACAGTGCAGAAGGTTGTTTGATGTAAAAACACATTTCACGGTTCATTTTAGCTTATCTTTTGTCCGCACGAGGAAATGAAAAAGCCACAGTAATATTGCAGAGAAGAAATGAAGCTACTTGAAACTACGACTACTGCAACATAAGATCTCTTAAAAGAAGATCCAAGCTAAGGGTGTAGCTCGTTATGCTTGATTTGAGATGGATTCCGTAAAGTAAGTAAATGGCTCAAAACATTTAAAAAGCACGCTTAACTCTTTCTGTGCCAGTGACAAAAGTATCTATCAACAGTAGCCTGCCAATGACGCCGATTTCCGTCATTGACCTTTCATTCTCTGCTCAACTCTCTGATGCTCGTGCTGACTTCGCCTGCAGGCAACTACATGAGGCAGTTTCATAGATTCACCAGCAGAGGGGGGTGTAGTTTGAGCACAAAGAGCCAAAGGAAGTCAAAGGACAAGATAATACATGTGCTGTTTTGTGGACAGTAAAGCAGCTTGTACTATTGTAATAAAGGTGCTACTTTCAAATATGTATATAGTTCAAAATTGAAATACATCCCCCAACACCCCTCAGTGCCCCACATGAACCTGCACTCTGCCCCAGGTGAGGCCACGCCCCCCAGGAACCTCCTAAATCCAAACATGTCCTGTCTCCTGGTGGCTCCATAGGAAAGCATGGGGAAACTGTGGCGTACAGTTCACAGGCCTGTTTCAATGGGAAATACACACAATTGACCTTTCGACCAGCCCCGCCCCAAAACGACTATTGTCCAATCAAACATTGTAGCAACTCTTACTATGTAAATAGGGCTCGTCAGATCTTGTGCTCCAAGCAAGATGGTGAAGCAATGTGTCTACGGTTTATGTAAATCGGATCGCAGATACCCCGGAATTTTGACCGGAGGAGTTGTGTTCTTTCCATTTCTAAAACCGAAAACAACTGGAGCGGTGCCTAGAATGGATTAAACAGTGCGGGCGGCTCCACTCCTGCTAAATACAGTAGCTATATCGAACAAAGTGGAGCAAAAGTCTGAACAAAGGTAAGACTAAACTAGTTAGCTATGGACTTACCTTGTTGTTAGATCTAGATGCAAAAACACAAACTAGACTCAAGTTATATCATGACGAGGATATAATTGCAGTCGCATTTGACGGGCTTAGCAACAATAACTAAGGGGGGGCGGGGCTCGGCGAAAGGTAATAATAATAATGCATTGGATTTATACAGCGCTTTTTTTCAAGACACCCAAAGACGCTTCACATTATTCATTCATTCCACACTGGGTAGTGGTAAGCTACTATTGTAGCCACAGCTGCCCTGGGGCAAACTGACGGAAGCGAGGCTGCCATTTTTGCGCAATCGGCCCCTCCGACCATTACCAACCATTCATACACACACCAGATCCATACTAGGCAATGTGGGTGAAGTGTCTTGCCTAAGGACACAACAACGAGTTTCTTCCCTGTTGCACCACTGTGGCACCTGAGGTTCCTCCGCAGTCTCCCATGCGAGTGCTGCTCAGGCCCAACCCTGCTTAGCTTCTGAGATTTGACGGGATGACATGCATTTATGGCCAGCATGGTCAATTTCTCATCAAGTCTAAAAATGGCACATTTCAGCTCATCTGAAATGGAACAAACACAAAAGTTTGTAAAATCACACTTTCATAGACAATTTTCAGAGCATTTAAAACAAGTGTTTCTAATGGAAGTAAATGGGACAAAATGGCTTCCACAGAACAAGAGAAAAAACTACAAACTGCTTCTGCACAAAAACTACAAAATCATCCAAGTCAAAGTTGGGACTGATTTTGAACACGTCCAAGGCTGGAATAAAAGGTCCAAACAAACCCAGTTTAGATTCAAAATTTTAGTTGAAAAATGGGCCATTTTGTGTCACATTTTCACCTCTGAGAATCTGTTTTTTATAAGTCTGTACGAAGAATAAAACATTGAGGAGTTTTTTTCAAAGTTGGTATTTTTAGTCATAACAGAAGTCTGAACTACGCTGATTTGCTGTACGATTGACGATAGGATAGTCAAACATATTTATTTCGTATTATTTTGTTTATGTGTGTAACTGTTTGTACCTGACTTGTTCTAGACCTGCTGAACAGTCTCGGGTTAGTCTACTGTAGGTTAACCACTCTACGTTAACCACTCTGCTACGAATTATTGGTTCCAGACTGTCCTCACAGCATCGACCCGGGGCTGACCGTATTCTCTCTCACACATACACCCACAGGAGAGGTAAACGGCAGCCGAAAGCGCCATCCTCCCGCGGTGTTTAAGAGATTGATTGCGACGCGGCTCAGGGCTCTTGTTTGCTCGCGGTAGTTTCTCAAACAGACGTGTGCGCACCTCCCTCCAGACCCCGGAGCTCAACAGGCTTATGCTATTGAACGACGGGGATTAGCATATGTATTCACGGTTTGAGAAGTATGGAAAGTAAAGTGCAGGTGTTAGCCGAGGTGCTACTGAGTCCTATCGATCTACTGCTTTGTCTTAGAGCGCGGTAAAAAAATTCACATGTAAATGAATTTAAAAGGGGAACGTAGTGCAAATTGATCTGAAAAGAAAACAGCTATATTAAAGACCTAAAGTTAGTCTAGTGTTTCCCAATCAGGTATATGGGACATTTGAAACATAAATGTTACTAAAGCTCTATTCATATGGGATAATATTTACCTTCTGATGTCTGTAAACTTTAAATTCACACAGGGACACTTCAACAGACAGACAGACAGACAGATGCTTTATTCATGCCAAAGGGGAAATGAAAAGGCCATGGACATACACAAAACATAGCACATCAGCTGAGACAAAACAATCAAGGCCTATGATTGGCTTGTTTTTATAGGTTTATTCAGATGTGGCAACAGATATGGCATAACTCATGACTTGAGACTCACTTGTGACTTGGATGTTATGACTTGAGTCTTACTTGTGACTTGGATGTTATGACTTGAGTCTTACTTGTGACTTGGATGTTATGACTTGAGTCTTACTTGTGACTTGGATGTTATGACTTGAGACTCACTTGTGACTTGGATGTCTTCACTTCCATAGACATATTATTAGTAGACGCGCAGTCCAACTCTGATGCTATCGACACTTAGCATCTTAGCTAGTCCGGTAAGATTTAAGCTAGAGCGGAGCGTTCTACTGTTTATTTTCCTATAGCCGTTAGCATTAGCCCGCAAAAAACACAAGTTATGAAAGATCCAGAGAGTGTCAGCTGGTACAAACCTACAGACCACATTTAGCAAAGGTCAGAGCCTTGTTACAAATTATTGTTGAGTTTACAAACCTTTTAGTATTTTATTGTAGATAATTGTGTATAAAACTGCTAACGGCTAGCGAACTTATGCATCTTTTAAGGCTCTAGTGATCACCAAACGTATCTTTTACATGTTACTAGTGAGAAAAGCAGACAAATTACATAAATAACACCAAACAAAGTTATAGCTTCACTTCTCTGTGGAGGAGCGTCTGTCACATTAGTGATGGAGCATTTCCAACCTAAGAATATAGTAGTTTGAGAAAAACAATCTCACATCGCCAAAGTTGTTTAAAAAAGCTTCATAAGACACAAATCAGTCAGTTTTGCTCATGGTTTTGCTGAAATCGCTTGTTTAAGCTTGTTTCCATAAAAGTGCAACTTCTGCCATTCTATTGATTTGCCTCATCACCTCTACGGAGGAATATGGCGTCGCGCTGTTCGGGTTGTAGCAACAAAGCAGAGATGCTGATAGCACGTCTACTAATTTAATGTCTATGATCACTTCAGTCTTACTTGTGACTTGGATGTTATGACTTAAGTCTGACTTGGATGTTATGACTTGAAACTTGCTTGTGACTTGAATGTTATGACTTAAGTCTTGACTTGGACGTTACAACTTGAGACTTGCACATACGTGACTTACTCCCACGTCTGGAGTCTTGAAGAAGGAGATCTTCAGGAACACGCCACTTCTAGTGCCAACCACACTGCCCCATGTGTAACGCCTAATGCATATTGCGAAATGCTCCATGCGCTCTTCCATGTGTTTTTATTTATTTATGTTTGTTTTGTTTTTTTAAGGTGCGCTGTAGATCATAGACACCTCATTTTAAATGATCTTTTCGGCTCCAGCACCAATTAAGTTTGAGAGCCCTGGCCTGAGGATGCTCTGGGACAATTCTCCATTTGTTTGAACAAACTGCTTCTACATTTTCCACCAACAACTGTGTTTGATTTAATTGTCTAACGTTTTCTTTGTTATTGACCAATAATTGCTTTATCTCCTACCATTTCTCTTTAAAACCACCGTCTTGTGAAGTCCTCAGAGACAACAGTTGATATTTTGAGCTACATAAAATAAATCAAATTGACTCTTCATGTCATATTTTGTAGTCTATTTCCAAACCACATCTGGACACTAAAGAAAACCTCAATTAAAACAACGTTAACTTTCTTTAAATGTAAATGGCAGTCTGTTTTTTCCCCATCCTTCAGTAAAAGTTTGCAGATTCCAGTGAGCTAAAATGACCTGTTAGAGTGAATAAAAACAACATGACAGCGTATGGGCATTAGAAAACCACTTCTCTGCGCTGGGCCGTCATCCTGCAGTTTAATTAGCTGTCATGTGTTCGTATTCTCACAAAGTCCGTTCAATCTTGTGCAAATGGCTCCGCTCGGGTCCTCTTTAGCCACATAGTCCTACAGACGCTGGGTTAACTGGCTTTTTGGTGCAGTTTGATGGATTTACTGTGAAGGAGAAGCCTGTTTTATGCTGACAACACTTACATTTATCAAGGAATCTAATACATTTGTTGTTTACTCATAACTCTCGCAGATTCAAGGTCTAGTTCTGGTTTATTTTAGCTTTTGTCTTTGTCGAGTGCAATTGTAAAAAGATTGTGCATTGCAAAAACATTGTTAACATTCTAGTTTATCCACCTCACTTTTAGTTTCAAATGTCTAGACTTATTTGAAGACCAACTTAGCTATAATGACGAAGATGAAAAGACACATCATGAAAAATGTTGTTAAGTCAAAATGGGACAAAAACGCTACAGCAAAGCGAGTCTTGGTGTTTGTCAAAGCCAAGCAAGTTGAGACCTGCTTAGTAAATGGACAGAAGTGGACAATTCAGCGTGATTTAAGTCCCTACTGTTCTAATTTAGAACTGAAAATCCATTATGTTGATCAAAGTAAATAGTTTCAGTGTTATATACATAATCAAACTTTGCCTAAGTGTCTGCACGCACTGGGTCAGTAGAAAAGCACTGTGTAAATACAGACAGTCACAACAAGAATTGAGGCTGCAAAGGTAAGTATTAAAGACAAATAATCCTATCCAAAACTGGTGAGGACCTAAACACAGCCAATCAGAGAGCTGCTTTTAATGTCCCATTTTATGCTGAAGTGACTTGTGTTTGTCTTTTAACAGTTACAATGTTTTCTCTTCAAAAACACGTCAAAAGTTGTGTTGTCTTCCATTCACAAATGTTGCAAGGCTCAAAATGCCTCGTTACACTTTGTGATGTCATTATGTGTCAGTTTTGTTTTCTTTTTGTTCAGTCCAGATTACTAAACATATTTATGATCAAGAGGCGTGAAAGTGTGCTCATCATACGTTTTTTGACGTTTCGTTGTATAGTATATCTATGTTTTCTTTAGAAACTTGCAAAAAGTATTCAAGTATTTTCTGTTGCGCTGAGGAATCAGCATCTAAAAGTACAAATATGATGCATTTATTTGCGTTGTTTCTCTCCCTTAAACCTGCACCTCCACTTTGAAATTCCATGCACAGTTCCAGATGATGTAAGGGTGTACTCACACTGGCACAACCGAACCGTGCCCAGGCCTGGATGGCCCCTACAGTGCAGTTCTTTTGTCCAGTGTGAGTGCAAACGAACCGCGCTCAGACTCGGCACGGTTCCGTCTCTGGCACGGTTGGAGGAGGTGGGCCAGAGCTCGGCACTGTTACTCATGTACACGCACACGCACGACTTTAGCACACAAGCCCACTGTGACCGCTGATATTTGTCACAAGAAGACAGAAACTCTGCACCAAACTCCGTGGAAATGCGCTTACCTTGAGTTAGCATCATGACCCGGAGAGAAAAGTTGTGAAGTCTCTCGTCTTCTGTTGTTTTTGCTGCTCCGCGTGGTTTTTAATCCAAAGCCTGACGGAGGAGCGCTCATCGCGGGTAAAACTCGGGTCTGCCTCATTATATTAAAGATATAACGGCCCGCTGATCTTATTTTTGACGCTACAGCAGTAGCACTTCAGCGCTTGATCCACTCTTCACCGCTACATGTAAACAAACGGCGCTAGAGGATGACGTCACCGCCGGCCGACGGCTCAGATCGTTTATGCTAGTGTGAGTGCGGGCCGGCGCGGGCCAGAGAATTTTCTGCAATCGGGTTTGAGCGCGGCACGATTACAAGCCCTAGTGTGAGTGCGCCCTAAGACAGGCCTCCACTGTGACAATTTTTAAATCTCGGCTCAAAACATTTTTTTATTTGTGCATATGACTGAAATGCTTTGTCTGCACTCTTTATTTCTTTACTTCTTTTAAAGTAAATGTTATGCTCATTATTTATATATTTTTAATAATGTTGTATTGTAATTTGATGCATTTTCCTGTTTTGTAAAGCACTATGAATTGCTTTGTGTATGAATTGTGCTATACAAATAAATTTGCCTTGCCTTGCTTTTATTACATTTGATATGCACAAAGTTATCACCAGCAGCCGGTTCAGGCACAAAATTATAGTTTACCTCTTGCTTTTAAGTGGAAAAGACAAGGTTTCCAACACAAAAAAAACAATACATCCCAGTGTTAAAATGCTGTCCAAACCGACTCCATCCATAATGATAAAGTTCAGGATTCTCTTTCCCTGACATATTGAATCACTGTCAAATCACCTCCTCCGACAGACACTTCACAAACCCGACTCGTGTCCACCTCTGCGGCTCTTTCATCACGACGCCGGGCACGCTCCTGAAAAAAACGCTGAGCACTTTCATGGACTCAAAACAACATCCGCGGCCCCTCTGGAGACCAATATGAAGTCTGCTGTTGTTTTTTCCATCTGTCTCCCCTGTGAGCACCAGCCTCCAAAACATTTTATTTACACTTTATCTGCTCTTACGCTTTATATATACACATTGTCACGTTGGATGTGAATTTGTGTTGTGTTTTTTTTTTTTTTTACGGCTTTTAACACCGAGGCTGCGCTGAGGACTGGGATGAATAACAACTACTGGAGAAATAGAGTAAAAAGGGATGATAGCAAGAGCATAGTGGGACTAAAGCAGAGATTCAAAGTCTGTTGTAACGAACGATGTAGACAAATTCAAATATAATCATTTTGGTCATGTAATAGTGTTTAAAATATCTGGCCAAAAACATAAAAACTCCTTAGATCAGGCCTATTCAACTTAAGGCCCTGGGGATTTGTCGGCTCTCCAAAGATTGGTTCTGGCCCTGTTACAAAAAGATACTTTCTCTTTCTATGATTATGCCCTAGACTTGATTGGGGCTTATTTTAGTTCTGGTTCAATCTCTATTTGGACCTTGTTTGGTCCTGATTTAGTCCTGGTTTAATGCTGAGATTTTCTAAGCACTGATCCGGTCCCAAAGTTAAACAAAGACTATTGACCCTATTTTGTCCCGCCTACTTTTCTAGGACATGCACTTCCTGTTTAGCTGCATTTGGCCTATAGATTTCAGTTGATGGGTTATTTTAACTGTCATTATATTTAATTAAAATTGCCCCACAAGACAGACAAACAAACACGTTAGCTACCTTAGCAGAGCTAAACAGGAAGTGCATTTCCAAGCCAAGTGGGCGGGACAAAATAGGGTCAATAGAAGTGTTGTTTTCATGACTTAAACAGATATAGTGCTGTGGATATTTGGCATAACCCTAAATTTGGTTAAAAGTGTGAGGTTTTGTGCAAATAAACAGCACAGAGGAGAGGACAAGGTCTTCTAAAATGACGAGAAACATTAGTTGCATAGCCCTAACTTAGATTATTGGCTAAATATACTAAGTCAGAAAATTCATCTTAATCTTTTTGTTTTAGCCAGATTTTATTAAATAGCTCAAATTTGGTAGCAAGTTTTATTTGTTTCAATACATCTGTGTTTACTATTATTATTTTTGGTTAAAATAGCTTTAGATCATGTGAATTCCTTGTATTCATAGACGATTTCATGCTAGTTCATTAGATGAATTAATGGTGGAATTCCTGAATGAATCCGTTTTATGAAACCACATGAATTCATGATAATTCACGATGAATCCATGATAGTTCTTGGTGACTCGAGGTGAACTAATGCATGAATACATAATGAGTTCACCATGAAATCATTCATTCATTGCTCATGAATATATCATGAATTCATGATGAAAATCAATGAATTCATGTCCACTTATTTTAAAACATTGCAGATTTGTGCTTGAATCAACATTTGCCAGTGGGATGAGTAAAATGTTTTACTCCATTGGCAAATATTTTGAATTGAATGAAGAACAAATGTTTTGAAACAAGTCAAACAATGTAAGGTATGTACAGGTCCGTCAAGGAAATCAGTTTTTATCAGGAAAAGTACCAGAAAACAAAAAGAAAATAACAAAATGCAGATTTAAAATCTAGAAATACATTTCCGACAATGAAAAAAAAATCTGTGATAGTGTATTAAATGCTGGCAGTAATCTGTTTATCTATGTAAAGTATGTATGCTTTTTTGTCTGTCTGTCTGTACTTGTTTTTCTATCTTAGTGAGGACCGTTTGAGTTTTTAACCAACAGAGTGAGGACATTTTTGGGAAGTGAGGACATTTTGGCCGGTCCTCACTTTCTGAAGGGCCTGTTTTGGCCTGTTTGAGGGTCAAGATGAGGTTTTTAGAGTTAGGGTTAGAATTGGGTTAAGTTTAGGAATAGGGCTAGGGTTAGGGCTAGGGGGTTAGTTGGATGGTTAGGGTTAGGGTAAGGGGCTGGGTAATACATTATGCCTATGAATGTCCTCACTAAGATAGAAAAACAAGTATGTATGTCTGTGTATATGTATGTATACATACATTCATACATACATACATACATACTGTACATACATACATACATACATTCATACATACTTGTTTTTCTATTTTAGTGAGGACCTTCATAGGCATAATGTATTACCCAGCCCCTTACCCTAACCTTAACCATCCAAACTAACCCCCTAGCCCTAGCCCTATTCCTAAACTTAACCCAATTCTAACCCTAACTCTAAAACCACATCTTGACCCTCAAACAGGCCAAAACAGGCCCTTCGCAAAGTGAGGACCGGCCAAAATGTCCTCACTTCCCAAAAATGTCCTCACAAAACGGTTCTCACAAAGATGCAAAAACAAGTACATACATACATACATATTGTACATACATATATACATGCATGAGAGTATGTACATATCTACGTACGCAGATATGTATGTATGTATGTACACTATGTATGTATGTATGTACAGTATGTATGTATGTACAGTATGTATGTATGTACAGTATGTATGTATGTATGTATGTACAGTATGTATGTATGTACACTATGTATGTATGTATGTATGTACAGTATGTATGTATGTATAGTATGTATGTATGTATGTAACAGTATGTATGTATGTATGTACAGTATGTATGTACAGTATGTATGTATGTATGTATGTACAGTATGTATGTATGTATGTATTGTATGCAAGAGGGGTACACGAGAATGCATTTCAATCTTTTAAAAGTAAACCCAGGGCTCTGAACAGTATAGTGGGGTCGAATGTGTACAAAGCAGTCTAATGTCTGTTTGGAAGTGCATGTTTGAAAAAAATCTCAGGCATAACAACATCATCTCACAACAAATCGTATATATAACATGTCAAAACATATGATTATCGCAATTTCATGTCTTTTTGTGTAAATATGACACGTGTTACAGCCTCAGTTCTATATTTAGACCAAACATGATCACCATCCTCTGTTTCCCCCAAACTGTGACTCAGCTGTGTCCTTCTGTCCAGCTGTGCACATGTCACCGGGCTCTGTTCCATCCATGAAGCCGACCGTCCATCATCTCCGGCCCTGTCCCGCTGACCGGTGCTCTCATTACAGCAGCAAGCCAATCCCAGACAGTCCACTCCAAAAAAACAGGAGCAACTCAGGGACAGAGATGTGTGTCAGCGAGACAGTGTGTGCTGCAAGTCCTGAGACACACACAAGAGAGTCTGAACCCAGAGAGGAGAGGAAACAGAGAGGAAGGAGAGAAGAGGAGGGGAGGAGAAAGTGTTGCCCGACGTACAATAATTATTTTATTTGTACTACGATAATTTCACTCCCTGTACAATGTATGACCAACAATTCTAAGTCATTTAAAATGGGTCAAAATGTATTCATTTTAGTTCTTTTTTGCTTTATGTGACCAAAATTCTCTTTCTTTGCAGCCCCCACTTTGGGAATCACTGACTTAGTTTGTAAACTGGTTATTTCACCATTTCTAATGTATTGATGACTGGAGTTGATCTCACGTATTGAAGTTGAACACAAGTGTAAATGATAGCAAGACTAATCTTTTTCAAATAGATTTTTTGTCAATTTACGCAATGTTTTGTTTTGGAAATTCACTTAATAAATGTTTGATGGTTTGTTTTTGTTATGATTAAATACAGTTGCGGCTCTTACTAACTTGGATTTGGTTTGAATTGGGCAAATGTGGCTCTAGCTTAGACCAAACGTAAATATACAACCATTCTCGAAGTCGGCGTGTCGTCACAGCCGCCACGACAGTTGGGGTAAAACAGACGATTCAGAACATGAGAAAGTAGCTCGAAAATTGTGCATTTTACCTTGTTTTGTGGTACCACCTAGTTTATTATGTATCAGGACGAAGAGGAATCACACCAGAAGCTAAAATACCATATCGCCATAAACTTGACACTGCTGGCAAACTTCAATGCCACTACAAGGCGCCGACGAACAGGTGGATAAATGTATTAGAGTGTTATCATCAGTGTTGAGAGTAACTCATTACTAACTCATTAGTAAGTAGTCACTGTAATATATTCCACTTTTCAGTAACTAAGTAGTGTCACTCATTACTTATAAAATGTTGATAATATATCACTAGTTATAATCTGTTTAACTCACTCGCATATAAAAAATTGCTTATACATTCTGAAAACAAATGTATGAGGAAAATGAGTTGTAACATCACATTTCCATACTGTAATCAGTAATCAAGTGTTAATGTAACAGGATAGTCTTGTACAAGGTCTTTACAAATGTGTGATTAGCTTTTTGAGACAGTATGTAATCAGTGCTTAATTTGTAACTCAAATGTTGCCGGAACAAAATGTGGGTTTGGACCGAGGTTCAGACAAGGTCGAACCTTTACCGGAGCGCACACAATAAGTGAACATAGAGGCTTAGAAATGCTAAAATACAACCCAACTGTCCATCCTACTCAATTTAAACGGTATAAAAGTAATTTTGTCTGTGTTACATGTTTTTTTTACACGTCACACAGAGATTTTCATTCATTCTGACAGAAATCAGCGCACCTGCCGCTAAATCTGATCCACAGCAACAAGTTGCCCTCCACACGCTCCTCGTCCTGCAGCTCAGCACTGCCTCCGCTCATATCTGACTCTCCACAAGTCACAACAACAACGCAGGACAAAAGCCTTTACACAGCAGAAACGGATCTCATACATCAAACGTGACGCTAAAATACACATTAAAGTAACACAAGTTAGTTGCACTTACGAGAAACTGCGACCGCTACATCAGCGCTGGTTCTGACCTCTTTATCGTCCCGTACACTCCAAACACACGTGACACTCCCGCTGCCTTTATTGCATCAAAATGAGTCGCAATAACAACAAAATTCACAAAATCCACTTAGACGCATATTTCCTGTTTTAGAAGAAGATACAAGAGCGGGGCTCGCCTGGAACCAATGAAAAGTCTTAAACCCGCCTGCGCTGCTTTGATTGGTCAATTTCCTGTCAGTTTCGCTTTTAACCAATCACTGTCTGTGACTCGTCTTCTCCACAAATAAGCCTGTTCACTGTTTCAGTGAATGAGAGACGGGAGAGGAGCAGAGTCGCGTAGAAGAAAGACAAAAAGCTTATTAGAAGCGTTACCGGAGCAGACAAAACTGTTGCCGGAATGCCCACGAGAGTTCCTGGATCTTATTCCGGCTTGTTCCGCTTAAATTAAGCCCTGATGTAATACAATGTATTACAATTTTACAGAAACTTAACCAACACTGTTTAACATTACCCGATAAAATCTTCACGAACGTGTTTAATCCCTTGGTTATTTGTTTCAGTTTCTTAGCTTATGTTTAGCTAATTACACGTTTGTAAATGTCTTTTTGTAGCTAGTTAGACCTCTTACATTTTTAACTTGTTTTGTTGTTTTTAGATAATGCTAAGATAATTAGAGCTGTTTAATGTGAAGTCTTCTTTCACCTGACTTCATCAAATCTGTATTTCATTTTGCACAAATTTAGCAATGCAAGTACATTAAAAGAAATTCAGCTTACATTTTTTATTAAACAGACTTGTGTCTAAATCCTACTCCTGTTCTTCACGTGCAATGTTATAATTTACATTTCCAATTAAAGGAACAAAAAAAATTAAATTAATGGATTTTGCTATGCTGCAGCGTTTGTTCGCGCAATGTTTTACCCCAACTGTCATGGCGGCCCTCGTCCATAGGCTGTCACGTGACCAAAGTTCCCGGATGTCAGACTTCGAGAATGCTGCGGATGAAGGAAAGAGTGAGTAAACCAATGCTTTACTTGACTTAAAATAAAGTATGATTGAGTTCTATGGATATTCATTTAAAAATACCTTATATTTATTATTTTGTCATTTTTATCCAATTAATCGATCCAATAATCAACCGATTAAGTCTCTTGTTGAGAATTAGGAATTAGAAAAGTAGAAAGTGAAAACAGAGAGAAGGGAAGAGTGTGGAAAGTGTGTTGAGAATTAAAGGAGAGAGCGTAGGAGAGAAGGAATTAGAGAGAGAAAGAAAAGAGCACTGGCTGTGGTCCAATTACCTCGGCGGCCTGGTCTAAATCCACAACTCCAATTACGTCCAGAGAGAGGAGCCTGGGAGCTGTCACCACGCCGCCTCACACCGGCCTGGGAGGAATAACAAAGTGTGCGTCCCCCGAGGGCCCGCGCGGGGTAAAAATAGCAGCGCGGAGTATGGCCCCTGGCTGAGTCACGGCGGGAGGAGCAGGTCCAGTCCTCGGGAGAAGGATCCGAGTGTTAGTCACAGTTTAGAGGAGATATCAGGGTCAGGGAAGTGTTCAGGGGACAGGTTTAAGAGGTCAGAACGTGTCGGCACTGGGAAGGGGAAGTTGTACACTGTAAGAAGTCTAAAGGCCATTAAGCAAGTTGTACTTAAATCTGTTTTTTACGTGATCAGCTGATTCTAGGCCGTGTGTTGTTGTTTTTTTCAAGCAGATCGTCGTAGGCCGGACAACTGATGTCAGACTCCCTCTCTCTTTCTGGACCTCCGCCCCACCTCCCTCTCCAGGATTGGCCTGTCCTGGTCCTGCTAGATGAGTCGTTTCCCTCTGCTAATGGACTCTGGCTCTACAGACTTAAACTCTATAACCTTAGCCTTAGTTACATCTACAGCCTGTCCGTCCATGGGAGTGGATCCCTTCTTCACTGTGGTTCTCCTCCAGGTTTTTCTTTTTCCCTTAGGGTTTTTCCTTGTCGAGAAGGAGGGATTAAGGACAGAAGGAGGGTCTAAGGACAGAAGGAGGGTCTAAGGACAGAAGGAGAGTCTAAGGACAGAAGGAGGTCTAAGGACAGAAGGAGGGTCTAAGGACAGAAGGAGGGACTAAGGACAGAAGGAGAGTCTAAGGACAGAAGGAGAGTCTAAGGACAGAAGGAGGTCTAAGGACAGAAGGAGGGTCTAAGGACAGAAGGAGGACTAAGGACAGAAGGAGGGTCTAAGGACAGAAGGAGAGTCTAAGGACAGAAGGAGGGTCTAAGGACAGAAGGAGGGTCTAAGGACAGAAGGAGGGACTAAGGACAGAAGGAGAGTCTAAGGACAGAAGGAGGGACTAAGGACAGAAGGAGGGTCTAAGGACAGAAGGAGGGTCTAAGGACAGGACAGAAGGAGGCTAAGGACAGAAGGAGGGTCTAAGGACAGAAGGAGGTCTAAGGACAGAAGGAGGGATAAGGACAGAAGGAGAGTCTAAGGACAGGGGATGTTCTGGACAATCCTTCATCTGCTCTGCTAATAATCTGCTTTGACATGCTTGATCAAGTGTTTCATTGAATGTTTATTGTTTTATTTTGATTTCCTATTATTCATGTTTGCTAAATTAATAATCTTGGGAAGTCCTCAGAGACGACTGTTGTTGTGATTTTGGGCCATACAAAATAAATTGATTTGATTATTATTGAAGAAATACTCAGAAGATCAGTCAGTGAACAGTGAGGTGAGATCCATGTCTCAGAAAACATGTTCAAGGTGACCTTTTATGTATAATGTACTGTTTTGAGGTTTACCCAAAGCTGTATTTGGATTGGTTCATGCATGTTTGAGTTATCTTGTGTTGTCCTGCAGCTGATGTTCCAGTGTCTTTGAAATGGTCATGTAGCCATGTTTCATCTACATTTTTTTTTTGTTTAAATCTGTGACTTTAGCAAAATTTTACAATGAAGAGGCGTGGTTTATCAGTCCTGCAGTTTTGAACAGGAAGTCAATGGAACTGTTTCTATTTCTAAGCTGTTTTAGATCATGTTTGTGTTTTGCAATGAACAGAATTTGTTTTTAAATGAACCAAAATAAAAAACACACGACTAAAAAAAACTTGTTATATAAAGAGGCTATATAAAGAATTACATGTCTAAACTTAAGGTTTATAATAATACTAAACTACACAAAGTGCATCAAGGAAAACAAAGAATTGCTAAGAAATTCAAATAAAAAAAAACAAATGTATGTATGTGGTGCTGAAGAAAGGCATCATTCTCTCTCTCTTGCTCTCTCTCTGTCTTTCTTTCTCACTCTCTCTCCTCTCTCACTTACTCACTCTCTCTCTCTTTCCTCTCTGTCTCTCTCTCTCTTTTTCCTCTTTTTCTCACACTGTCTCTCTTTCCTCTCTCTCTCTCCCTCTCTCCTCTTTCTGTCTTTCTCTCTCTCATCTTTCTTTCTTTCTCTCATACTCTCTCTCCTCTGTATCTTTCTTTCTCTCATTGTCTCACTTTCTTTCTCTCACTTTCCTCTTTCTGACTTTCTCTCTCTTTCTCTGATTTTCACTCTCCCTCTCCTCTTTCTCTCTCTCTCTCTTTCTTCTCTCTCCTCTATTCCTCTTTTTCTCATCTCCTCTCTCTCCTCTTTCTTTTTCTCCTCTCTTTTTCTCATTCTCACTCTTTCTCTTCTTTCTCTCATTCTCTCTCTGTGTGTCTCTCTCACTCTCTCTCACGCTCACTGTCACTCCTCTTTCTCTCTCCTCTTTCTCTCTCTCTCTCTCGTCTTTTCCTCCTCTTTTCCTCACACTGTCTCTCTTTCTCTCTCTCTCTCCTCTCTCTTCTGTCTTTCTCTCTCTCATCTTTCTTTCTTTCTCTCATACTCTCTCTCCTCTGTATCTTTCTTTCTCTCATTGTCTGTCTCTCACTTTCCTCTTCCTGACTTTCTCTCTCTTTCTCTGATCTCACTCTCCTTCTCTCTCTCTCCTCTTTCTTCATTTCTCTCTCTCTCTTCTCCCTCTTTCTGTCTTTCTCCTCCTCTATCTCTCTCTTTTCTCATTCTCACTCTCTTTCTCCTCTTTCTGTCTTTCTCTCTCTTTCTCTCATTCTCTCTCTCTGTCTCTCACACTCTCACTGTCACTCTACTCTTTCTGTCTGTCTCTCTCTCTCTCCTCTTTCTCTCTCTTTTTCTCATTCTCACTCTCTTTCTCCCTTCTCTCTTTCTCTCTCTCTCTCACGCTCACTGTCACTCTCTTTCTGTCTTTCTCTCTCTCTCTCTCCTCTTTCTCTCTCTTTTTCTCATTCCTTTCTTTCTTTCTCTCTCTCTCTCTCTTTTCTCTGTCTCTCTCTCTCTTCAGCATAGCGATACCAAGAGCAGTTTCGGATGGTGTCGGAATAAAGAGTGAACCCCCACATCTGTAAACCACCATAGAAATGAACTGTGAACATGCAAATCCTACACTTTTGACATGTCTGTTTGTTATGAGATATATACGCTTTCTTGTGAGATCTAGTTGAAGTAGCTAACAGTTTTGAATTAGTCATAATCTCAGTTCCATGAATTTACTTGAAAATCTGTGATGAGGCTTTGTGCAAAACTGTTTTGTTAATAATACAATATATGAGAAGTAAGAATAAAGATACAAAGACAGCATCCAGTACTAAAGTGGGCAATAAGTGCCACTAAAACTACCCATTAACTAACAAGCCGATTCTAAAACTCTACCAAATGATATCGTAAACATGATATCGACCGTTCCATCACGGCTCTGACTCTCTGCCCCTCTCTGCTTCAGATCTCTCTTTAACTACGCTCCCTCTGTAACGCTGGGATGATGTATGCGACTCCTAACTGCATTTGAACTCCAAACAACTTCACAATCATCCTCGGCGCGCTGGCTTTGCTCCGATAACATGCAAATGAGGCTCCATGCAAATGCCTTTTCCCGAATCCACGAATTAAATAAGTCTTTATGTAGAGAAACCTGGCGAATGCGCGATGCGGTCATTAGCATTTCTACAAACTTTATTGCTTTGCTCTCTCTCTCTCTCTTCTCTTTTGTATTGAACAGATCGTTTCTGTGGCCCGGGGAGCGCTGGCAAAACGTTTTCTCGTGCATTGTTGCTTATTGGACCGCCTGCTAGGATATAATTTTTGTTCTGTGCATGATTGATTCATCAGGAAGCTTGGTGTTTTTGTTTGTTTGTTTGCCGAGAGGCCACCACAAAACCAGTCACACTGCCATGTTGGAATCTGTTCTTTTTTCCTCTAAAAATAAAAAAAAAGGTCAGATTGAAAAGAAGATAAAATATGAATCAAAAGTGTGACATTCTGAATCAGCCAGGTTGCGATTCGCTGGGGATGTGGGGGATTTTCCCCCCCTCTGGTTTGTCCATCCCTCTCTCTGCTTGTACTTTACTCATTCCTCCTACTTTTATCTTGTATTGGGGGAGGGCAAATCTCCTCCAGTGCAATGGTTCCCAAAGGGTTGATCATAAAGCAAAATCTGGAAGTCGCAAGATGATTTCAAGATGAAATTTTACCATTATTAAAGTGCCTATGACACGTTGAACTACTCATTTCACAAATATGTAGTCAAGATCATTATATTGAAGGTTTTACTAAACAATTTTCAAATTTCCTTCCAGTTTCGCCATTTTTTAGCATTAAAAATGGTAACACTTTATATTAACTGCACACTATTAAGCCTTAACAAAGCATTTATAAAAAATGAGTTAACCTTAATAAATGCTTTATAAGACTTATAAATTATTTATAAAGACTACATTGGTAAATGCTTAAAACGCTGTGCATTTAATAAACAGTTTATTAATATGTAATAAATAATATCTATTAAGCCTTAACAAACATTTGTAGACACCTAATTACTTTGAAATTTCACTGTTTTTTACCAAACACCAGCACACTATCTCTATTTTTGTTAACAGTTAATAGATGCTTCATAAAACCTTTGTTAAGTAAAACAGGTCCTGGTTTAGTCATGTTTCAGTCCCGGTTTAGTCCAGTTTTAGTCCAGGTTTGGTCCAGTTTGAGTCCTGGTTTAGTACAGTTTTAGTCCTGGCGCAGTCCAGGTTTAGGTTTGGTATAATCTTGGTGTAGTCCTTGTCTAGTCCTGGATTAATCCACTTTTAGTCCTGGTATAGTCCACTTTTAGTCTTGGTTTAGTCCAGTTTTAGTTATGGTCTAGTCTTGGTCTAGTTCTGGCTTTGTCTAGATTTAGGCTTGGTATGATCCTGTTAGTCCAGTTTTAGTCCTGGTTTAGTCGTTTGGTATAACCCTGGTTTAGTCCTTGTTTAGTCCAGTTTTAGTTCTGGTTTAGTCTAGTTTTAGTCCTGGTCTAGTCCTTGCACTGTCCAGATTTAGGTTTGGTATATTCTTGATTTAGTCTTTGTCTAGTCCTGGTTTAGTCCAGTTTTAGTTTTGGTTTAGTCCAGATATAGTCTTGGTATAGTCCAGTTTTAGTCCTGGTTTAGTCCTAGCTTAGTCCAGATTTAAACCTGGTTTAGACCAATTTTAGTTTTGTTCTAGTGGTTTAGTCCAGTTTTAGTCCTAGTTTAGACATTGTCTACACTATAAAAATAGAAATAAATAATAATAAAAAAAATATATATATATATATATACATAAACAGTGCTGGTTTCTTTCTTAAAACAAGTCTTTTCCATTGTTTTGAACTTTACCTGAGCTAAACTGGTTCTTAAACAAGTCGAACTAGAACACTGTGTTAGAAATACGATCCATAAACTCAACTAAGCCGCGTGTTTTTGCAGAGTTTGTACAGAAACCCGGCTCTCCAAACTTTTATTGCTCCGTCTTTTTCTCTCTTTCTCTTTTGTATTGAACAGCCCTCTTCCACGGCCCGCGGAGCTTTTGCTAAATTGCCATTGTTATCAAATACATCCCGAGCGTTTTCCTGTGCATTGTTGCGCGCTCCGGCATGCGCGCTTTTTATAACCCCTTTGTGGGCTTTTATACGTCCTTCCAGACTCATAAGCAATCCGCCGTTTGATTGATGCCTTCATTTTTTTTTTTCTGCTTCCTCCGGGCGCAGCAGCTACAAACGCCTCTCTTTTAATATCACGCCAGCATTCAGTTTGCAACAATAAGATACTTTCCCCCAACTATTTAATGACTGCAATCTGGGAGTAAAGAGCTGCACGCGCTTTGTCTGAGAGCTTTTATGAGCCGATGATTCCGCGCTGAGACGGATCGGGAGGAAACACAAGCAGGAGAGGAGCGGGGTTATGGCTAATGGTGGTCCAAACGGCACTCCGGGACGCTCTGGGACAATGGTTATGGTGTGGAAAGTGCTCATTTACAGTGGTTCTTATGGCTCCGTGTTGAGTGATGGGGTTGTTTAGCATTTGGAGGAGCATCATAGAAAAGTACAGCTCAGTGAAAGGTATTGGGATGTTTTTGAAAGTCGGAAAGTATTTTGAAGTAGTTTTTTTGAGATGTTTTACTTCGGCTCACTATATGTTGGAATCAGGTTTTTATTCCCACAGTTTTCTATTCTTAAAGCAAGTACAATATACAGTATACGTACTGTATGTCCACATTTTTGTCCAGTTAAGCAACTTAACACCTTCAAAACTTTCTAATTTCTAACAATTACATCTTTACCACATGAACAAATACATTGTTGCTGAAATCATTGTTTGCCTAGAAAATCCAGACGATAAATACAAAATCTATAGTCTGGTCACCGTGTCAACCTTTTGAATTTCAGTGGGCATGATTGACGACCTAATTAGCCAACCAGGGACACGCATTGGCTCCCGTATGAAAACCAACATGGCTGCTAACAACAGAAAAACAAAACAAAACATGAAGAAAAATAAAAGTGATTTTTTTTTTTTTTTTTTTTTCAGAATCAATGAGCAAAAAAAACATTTTTAATGTGAGGGGAGAGAAGTTAGAAGTTTTTTCCCAAAGTTGGGGTAGGGACCCTCAACGGGTCGAGAAGTATTATTTTGTATGTATGTATTTATTTTTTATTATTTTGTTTTTAATGGGAAGCCATTGCTTTGGCTGAGTTTGGTTTTGTAATTGAGCTAAAATAAATGCATTTTAGCCCAATTAGTTTTCCAGGTTAACGTGTAATAACTTATACAAACTTGTGTGACCAGACCCACTCTTCACAATTTGCTGGAGCATGAGCTCTGGATCGTAAAGCCCATTTCATAATTTCACAATGTTGTACTTTTGTCCTTTTACTTCAGTAAAGAGCAGGGTTTATATTTTTACCAGAGTCATTTTAGACAAGTACCTGCACTTGAAGTAACTACTGCACTACTTTTAATTGTAATAAACATTAAACATTTGCTTTGCCCCGGGACAGATCAATTTACCTGGGATTCAGAACCCACAGTTGTGTTGGGCATGTTAGTTCAAAACTTCTGGGTGGTAAAAGTAACTAAATGACCAATCAAAGTAGCTAGTAAATTACAATAGTAAATAAATGACTCTCCTCCAGCACAGTCACAACAAGACAGTCACAAACAGCACAATAACCAAAGAACATTATCGACATCTGCAATCTTCAAACAGAGGAAAACCACGGACAAAGACTGTAAAGTAGTGGTGATTATGACAGAAAAGAGACGGCAGCTGTATGAACTGACACTCACACTGCTGTATGTTTTTACTTCCATGTTAATACTAGAGCAATAAAACAACATAAATCCTTGAAATTGACTTAGTCTATAAGAACCTATAATTTAGCCTCACCGTTGTGTAGCCACAGAGAAAGACTAAGCTAAGTAACTAGAAAACACACTTCCTATCGGTGAAGATTTACTCACAATATTCCGACAGCTTGTCTCATGTCCAGTCTCGGCGTTTGTTCTTCCGTGATCTTGTCCCGGCTGAGAGGGATTGTGAAGCAGAAGCTGAGATGTCGCTAATGATGGTCTCGGAAACGCGCTGGGAGACGTTTCATCTCGTGCTGCTGCTGGCTCCACGCTGGTGCTCGTGGAGAAGTGTTTAGTGTTGGCAGCACCACGGACAGCTCCGGCTCAGCGTTGGCAGCACCACGGACAGCGCCACACCAGGAGTTTTCAAGGGCTTCGACTGCGGAAACGCACGCTGAGTCGGTTTGAAAACACAAATACAGGCTTTGCTTTGGTGAGCTTGGTTTATTTTGGTCAAATTTAATCAAAAAAAGACCATAAGACGGACATTTTAGTGGCATTTTTACATAGAGGAGTCTGGACATATTGAACTAGATGTGACTGAAAATTAAATCTGTCAACTTTGGTGTGTGACAAGCAGGATTATTTAACTTTATTTTCCAAGGGCCAGATTTTTTTAGCCAGTAGTACAGTCAAAGCACCTGATTGAGACCTGGAAGCTCCCAGATTGTTTTAGATTGTTTCAATGCACCACTTTTAGAATCAGGGAAAGTCAAATACTCTCACTCAGGCTGGCAGGACAATGTCTGCCTTCCTTTTAATGCAACTTAGACACAATGTAGCATAAAACACACAGCACACATAAGAACAGGATAAGTAAAGGGACTGAAACTATTTCGGAGCAAAGGAAAATAAATAAATCAGAGAGGGGAGGGGTGCCTGAGTTTGCCCTGTAGTATAACTGGGAGGTCCTGGGGGTGGATGGTGGTCCGGGTCGCTCTCTGGGTCTGGTTGTTCGTCCCTTGTGGCTCTTCAGACGTGTTCCTGGTGGCTTTCGTTTGAGTTCTCTTGCGGCCTTTTGGCACTGTGGACCACACAAGTCTAGTTACTTATTTTCACTTAAAGATGCCTTTTATTCACTTTGCGGACATGTATATCAAAGAGAAGCATGTAATCTCATGTGACTATTTTATTGCTACACGCAAAATTTAAGATGAAAAAAAAAAATACATATTGACGTGAGTTTCGATCCCCAGACTCTATGCACTGCGGATCACTCACTCATCCATCAGAGCTAAGTGACTGATGACGTCATCATGGTGCGGAGGACCTAAAGACTGCTACTGTTCAAGAGTTGTGGACAGATTATTACGGCTTTTTAGACCTTTGCTGTTAAATATTTGCTTGTAGTGACTTACATAGTTGCTTAAGGTTTTGTTTAACTGCACAGTGAAGTTTAACACAGACACATTTAAACGTGGAATCATATTTTGGCCGTAGAAAACCACCAGATTTCCCTGGCGCACAGAGTTGGAGCGTGAGGCAGCTTCTGACTTGCCTCATCTGGGCTTTGTACTGCCTCATCTGGGCTTTGTACTGTTTACTGTCAAATTAAGTCACTAAAAGCGCTCACTTTCACATAATATTCTCTTTCTTGACAATTAGAAGACAAAGCACTCGAAAAAAGTACATCTACAAATATATTTGATCACTTTTTGTGGAGAAACAGTGCGTGAACTTGATGCATGAACGCGCTACATGAATGCGCCCTGTTCATTGTGTCTGTGCAGGTCTGAGTGAGGCGAGCCTCAGCGCTGTAGACCTGCGTTATATCAGCAAGTCCTGGAGATTTTGAGGTTTAAACCACAAAAATCAGTGGAAATCTCAAGAAATCAAATAAATATGACAAATACAAAACATTTTACATACAAAAAATATAATATTTAGCCTTAAGCAGCTTCAAAACTGGCTCCAGACCAGCTTTACCACCTTTCCAGAACAGCTTTGACGAGTCATAAAACTGGCCCCAGAACAGCTTTAACTCAGCTCCAAAACAGGCTCCAGCACAACTTTGCAGCTTCAAATCTGTACTGCCTCACCTGCCTCCCCTGACCGCACGTCGCTGAACTGTTATCATAGAAGAACATTATTTAAAATAATGACTAACATCATTTCATGTTAGTTCATTGGAAGACTTAATGATGCAATTCATTCATGAAACCACTTGAATTCTTCATGACCTAATGCATTAAAACCTCATTAACATATCATCAATTCATGAACATAATCACTTCCTCTTATTATAAAACCAACTATGACTTGAGCATACCATTATACCTCTGCTGAGAATGCTTCCAAACTCCGAGAGAACAGACACTCTTCACAGCAGCCTGGTCCGGAGAGCGTGTGTGTAACAAACTCATGAGAGTCCATCTGTCGGCCCATCACCACCACTGGAGCAGAGACAATCACAGGCTTTGTGCTTCGGGACCAGGGGAAAACAAACTTCAGCCTGTCGGAGCCGAAATACTGACGATTCAAACCGCACGCAGAGGAAGAGCTTCGTTCATTAGCAAACCGGGCAGATGTTTGTGTCTTTTCAACGTTTTAACAAACATTTGGATTTCTCAGCTTGTTCCGCTGCCGTGACAGTGACGTGTGTTATCATCCACCTGTTCCCTGTCTTTTCAGTGACAGTTTTTCTGGAAAATTAAATGTGTAGAACTTAAGAGAAATACACACATTACAGTTCAACTTTGTTTATAACGCATTTTATAAGTATACAGCTGACAAAAGGGCTGCACACATAGCCTTATAAGGTAGCACTTTCTAATACTACAGATTATAGTCAGTGGTTAGGTAGTTAACGGTCCGTGTATGATTGGTTCATTTGATTTTCAATTTAAACATGCAACATTTGAAGAAGTATTTTATTTTTTGTTTTTCATTTTGGTTGATTTGGAAGTTGTGAAGCCAGACGCACTTTACTTACTCTTGCTAATGTGAGTCGACCGGCCTGAGCTCCGGAGAAAGAACCCTTTCTCATCGTATCCTGGACCGGCCCAGTCTCCGGAAAAAACGTAGATATACAACAAAATATCAAAAATGTACAACAAACACTATTTCACACCTTTTTAAAGGGACTGTCCCTGATTTTTGCATCCATTAAAATGTAAACAAACAGAAATATTTAATTTTAAACTTCTTACTTCAGTTTACATGATTTGCTCACTTAGCTAATGCATTATGAGCTTCAGAATTGTTCATCAAAAGGTATTATAATGTTTTTTTCCACAGCTGTTAGCAGCAGGGTGAGTCTCCATGCTAAAAACAGTTAGCCACAATGCTAAAAACAAAAACAGAAAAAGTTGGACACAAATGTGATTTTATTAGACATAGACAGGACTTTGCGGACTAATTTCCACTTGAATAGATACAATAACAAAATATCTGTGCTAGAAGGAAAATGTTTTTAAGTTATATTGTTGCATAAAAGTCAGGTATAGTCCCTTTAATGTCTTTATGTTACATTACATACCGGGTAAATCTTAACCCCAGTCTTAAGTTTTCCCATTTTAGTAACTTGAAGTCTAAACTTTTGACATTTCATTGTATACAGTGGTCCCTCGCTCTATCGCGGTTCACTTTCCGCTGTTTCGCGGATTTTTTTTTAGTGCAAACACACTGTTTAGGGACCGTGTGACATTGAAGCATTCACAGACAACAGCACAGAAGCTCTTTTAGAAAACTTGAGACAGTTTGGATCATGCAGGGGAAGCTGACCTGACGCTCGGACGTTTCTCCAGGTGAGGATTTGACTCTTTGAGCTCGTAGTTACCATGATAAGTTTGTTCACGCTGGAACGTCATTTGTGTTGTTCAGAGATGTGTTTGAGGAGCGTGTTGTGACTTCGCTAGAGTCCGGATGTGCTTCGTGTCGGCTCTGGAGTCCGTGAGATCCGTGGCTCTGCGGTCGGCTGTGGAGCGCAGCGGGACGGGCAACGTGTCAAAAGCAGAGCAGGTGAACGCACACAGCACCGTCCCTCTTTAAACGTCACATAAACGACTCGCACTGTTGTATCCCACGATGAATCATGTGTTCAGTGCATTATTACCGGTACAAAAGACACTAAATATCAGAACCAGGCAGGTTATCAACTGAAATCACTGGTAAAAAATGAAGATCACTACTACTATTTTTGGAACCTAACCCCCGCTATAAACAAGGGACCACTGTATCTGTGTTTGCCTGCGACCCATACAAGCTTTTTGTAGTCCTGTGAACAGATACGTGACCTGGGGCTACGAGCGAAACCAACTGGCGACAGATGGGTTCTGGGCTTTGAGACTATGATGTCCGTTAGTGATGCGCGGGTCGACCCGTAACCCGTGGGACCCGCGGTCAGCCCGCGGGTTCGGGCGGGTCGGATAGCACAATTTAAAGAAGTGGGTCGGGTGCGGATGGGTCGGGTCTAAACCCATGTTCAAACGCGCTCGTATGCTTTGGCTTCAAGTGACGTGAACGTCAGTCCAATAGGCTAAGCCTCATGTCAAGCATGTTAATTCTGTTTAACATAAGACACAACTTATGCGTTCTGAGCTTAGTTTATTTAGGCTACAACTGGCTATAAAACAGAAAGAAAGATATGGACAAGAGTTCAACTAGCCTACTAGAACGTCGTTCTGTGGAGGAGACGGAGCAGCCAGGTTATCGACTCAGTCATAAACACATAACTACACAATGCTCCAGCCTGAACTTCATCATTGTAAACTAAACGGAAAGAGTCAAATCCTCACTTGGAGAAACGTCCAGACTCCAGAGCATGTTGACCTTTAAATAACCCTTGCAAACAAGCTTTTTACTCACCGTGAATGTCTGACGAAGAAGTCTGACGAGGTCCACTGTCCAGGTGAAGCTTAAAATACATCTGTCTGACGGAGATTAATCCAGTTGTTTGTATCCACATCACAGGGCTTTGCAAATCCACGGTAAAAGTCCGCTGTTCTGTTTCTTTCCGCTTAAAATCCCGATGCATTGTCTAAATCCACGAGTAAATTCAGTCTGCATTGCCTTCTGCGAGCAGCGGCCAAAACATGCTCAGTAAACAGCCGCTGAAGTCCGTAGATGCCGCTTCCTGCTGCTGACATAATCTTATCGTTTTGAGCGCTACAAAAACAACTTTCTCCCCAAAAATAAGTCCATGAAAGTCGTCCATGTTTTCTTCCGCTGCTGAACTGTAAACAAGCCAGCCTCTCACAAAGATCATGTATGACGAGAAGAGGAGCTACTCTGTACAGATAAAAGTGTGTGTGCTCATTTCAGACAAACGTACCCCGCGGGGGCCGCAGCTCGCAAAAAACAACGTTTTATGCAGTTTTAATGTGTGCGGGTTCGGGTTGGGTCGGGTCCTGAAATTTAAGCACATTTTTCGGGCCGGGTTGGGTCGGGCTGAATTTTAAATCGGGTCGGGCGGGGCGGGTCACAAAAAAAGCTGACCCGCGCATCACTAATGTCCGTGGTGCAGACCTGCTCACCAGATACCAGCCTCTCGTTGGTTCAGAGCCTCTGGAGGGGAGAGCTACTATAACACTACTAAGAGCCTATAGATATGTGAATGAGGGTAACCTGGGAACAGCCCTCTTCTGATTTGACTATTTAGTATCGATTTATGTCCAGTGGCATTGTTGGATTTTTCAAATGTAGTCCAGTCTTTGCTCTTCCACAAAACTATAACTATCTATTAACTGGGAGCCGTGATATAAAGTGCTACCACACATAAAGCACTGTTTTAACCAAATGATTAACCTATTAGATCCACGGTGAGCTGTCTGAGTGTGAGGGATGTTCTAGGTCCGGCTCTGGGACAGGCTCTGGGACCGGTTCTGGGACAGGCTCTGGAACAGGCTCTGGGACAGGCTCTGGAACGGGTTCTGGGACAGGCTCTGGGACCGGCTCTGGGACCGGCTCTGGTACAGTAGTAGTTTCCTTAATGTATTACAGTAGTCCCTCGTTTATCGCGTGGGTTACGTTCCAAAAATAACCCATGAAAGGCGAAACCCGCGAAGTAGTGATCTTCATTTTTTACCAATAATTTGAGTTGATAACCTGCCTGGTTCTGATGTTTAGTGTCTTTTGTACAGGTAATAATGCACTGAACACATGATTCACCGCCAGATACAACAGCGAGAGTCGTTTTCGTGACGCTTAAAGAGGGACGGTGCTGTGTGCGTTCACCTGCTCTACATCCGGACTCTAGTGAAGTCACAACACGCTCCTCAAACACATCTCTGAACTACACAAATGACGTTCCAGCGTGAACAAACTTATCATCGTAACTACGAGCTCAGAGTCAAATCCTCACCTGGAGAAACGTCCGAGCGTCAGGTCAGCTTCCCCTGCATGATCCAAACTGTCTCAAGTTTTCTAAAAGAGCTTCTGTGCTGTTGCCTGTGAATGCTGCGATGTGATACGATCCACAAACCGTGCGTTTGAGAGAAAAGAACGCTTGTAGAGCACGTCTATAGGACCGCGCACTGTAAAAAAAAAAAAGCAAAATTGCACACACAAAAAAATCCGCGAAACAGCGAAGCCGCGGAAAGTGAACCGCGATAGAGCGAGGGACCACTGTAATCATTTTATGTAGCTGGAGTTTGGTGGATTTGTAAGAACAGGAAAAGCTGTTAAGAAGGAACTTGACTTCTTATGAACACGTAGTTTTCTCAGCAGCTTCTTAAAGTGGAAGTGACACACAATTTCTAAGATAACTTTCATGAATGAGGCCCGCTGATTCTTGACGTTTATGGGCTTGAAGAGTGAAACAGTATTCTTATTCATTCATTTATTGTCAGATTGAGAATACAAATGTATCCACACGACACAGCAGCTCTCAACACAAACTGTGAATAAATCCTTCACGGTGGCCTCTTTCAGAAAACTTACAATTGCTAAAGAACAATTCTACAAAGTCAGCATATTCCAGTCTGAAAGTCCGCCGTGATCTCTGACCCGAGAACTACTTTTATAAATAACTTCAGCGGCGCTCCCCCGGTTTTCCGACAAACGTTTCGCTGACATTTCTCCGCTTGATAAAACCATACATCTCCACCAGAGTCACGCTCATCATTCCTCGGCTAAATTGCTTTTTTTTTTCTTACTGTGAATCTGCCGCTCTCCCACTGTTGTGACAAAAGGCTATCACAAGCCCGTTTCCAGGCGTCCCGGAGCAAAACCAAAAGAAATTACAGCCAAAAGCATGTTGTGAATGCGGAATAACCTTTTAATGGAGGCTCTTTCCGACTGTTGACTGCTGCGTTTGACAAAAAGCATCATTTTCTGTTTTCCATTTCAGATCTGCTAATGTCAGTTCTGAAGAATTAGAGGTTGGGTTCCTCTTTTAGTTTGTCTGAAAAGTTTGAGCTCTTTATTCATGGTAATGACTTGAATGTGTGAATGTATGCAAATAGTTCAGGTTGAATAGACCAACAGCATTAGCATATGGATTCTGTGATAGAGGGGGATATTATAAACCTTTTAAACTCCCCAAAAAGAAGAAAAGAAGGAAGGAAGTGATAAAAAGGTAAGTAGGTCAAATCAATTACATTTATTTTTGTATAGCCCAAAATCACAACGACAGTTGTCTATGAGGACTTCCCAAGAATATTAAAATTAAATTGAAACAATACATATTCAATAAAACAATAATCATTCAGCAGCAGTGATTGATCAAGCACGTCAAAGTAGATTTATATATATATATATTATATATATTATATTATAATATATATATATATATATATATATAATATATATATATAATATATATATAATATATATATATAATATATATATATATAAATATAATATATATATATATAATATATATATAGGGCTGGGCAATATTGTGATAAAAATCGAATCGTGAGCTCATCTCTGTGACAATCTGCTTTTTTGGTGAAATCGTCATATCATGATTTCCCTTTTCTCTATTTTCTGCATCTGTCTGTTCAAATACATAGACTATTTTTTCCAAACTCTTACCGTACTCTTATCCAAGTCTTCATAGCAACTTTGGGCTTCTTTTTTGAAGCTTTTAGTTCATAAAAGGAACGACAATTTTGCAGGTTTGATTTATGGAAATATATCAGTTTATTAAACTGAAACATGGATTTTAGCACGTTTTTAGCATGTTTTCATGTCTAAAATTTGCTATTAATGTAAGAAAAACACATCCACTTGTTTTGCAGCAACATATAATGTTCTAATTGATCGATTCTTTTATTAACTTTTATTGAAGGGCTGAGTTCGCTTGATTCTCTCTGGTCACTGGTCGGATTTGACAGCTGGATTTAGCTATTGACAGTAAATTGTGTTTAGCTCAAAGACAATAGGAAAGTAAACTGTTCACAAGAATCGTGATAAAATCGAAATCGTGATCTGGTTCCAAGAAAATCGTGATGTTAATTTTTTGCCATATCGCCCAGCCCTATATATACAGTATATATATATATATATATATATATATATATATATATATATATATATATATATATATATATATATATATATATATATATATATATACATTAGGGCTGTCAAGCGATTACAAGTTTTAATCGCGATTGATCGTATAATTGTCTTGAGTTGAACTGTTTTTTATAATAACATAATAACATATTTAGTTTTCATTCTTGTTTATTATGCTATAAATTGTAGAATCTGTTACGCTCTTGAAGTGTAAAATAATGTTTTCTAGGCTTTCCCAAAACATTAGGCCAAATCATGGTATTGAATTTTCTCACTCATTAATGGACACGTTATCTGTGAGGACATGTCAGATGATGAAGACATCTACAGACAGTGTCGTATGATGTATGCACAAGCAAACATGCTCATACGCAGGTTTGGTGCTTGTACAGTTGAAGTGAAAAATACACTGTTTAAACCATACTGTACATCCTTATGTACAGCACACCTGTGGTCCAAATACAAAAAAGCAAGCATAAGGAAGCTCAATGTGGCATACAATGACTGTCTAAGGATTTTATTAAAAAGGCCAAGATGGAAGAGTGCAAGTCACCTGTTTGTTACACCAGGGATTAAGACATTCCAGGCAGTCCTGCGCTGTCTCATGTACAGATTCATCTGTCGTCTTAATGACTCTAAAAACATTATCATTAGGAGCTTGACTGATGTGAAACTCAGTGCCACAAGGTACCAGTCTGAACTGTGGAGACATTGGTACAGTTGTTTGCTGTCATTTGTGGTACGTTGTGCTGTATTTGTTTATCTGTTTGTGTTTTTTAACTCTGGGCCATGAGTCTGTAATAAAAGTTTGATGATGATGACGATATAAGCATTTATTACACTGCTTCTTCACAATAAAGCTCTTTCTGCAGCTGGAGATTATGAGGCTTTTATTGTGATTCAAAGGAAGTGTTAGTTAAAACTGGCAAAGCTTTACTGACACTAGCGGAGCCAAAAGTAGAACTTCAAACATTTTTGCTGGAGTTTTGAAAGACTATTCTGGATATTGGATATTTTCAACAACTTAAAGAACACCTGACCTGCCCTAACTAAAAGCTCTCACAGATCTGCCACTCTTTAACTCTGAGATCAAACAATGGCTCAAAGCCAGTCAAAAATGTGAACATTAGAATTTCGTGTTTGTTTACTGTCAATACTTTATGTCATTGGTATGGTATATGGTATGGTATGGTATGGTATGGTTCGGGTCTTTGTGATAAGGGACCAGGTCTGCTCTAAGCTCCAGGGTCTATGAATGTAGCATCGGTTGCACTTAACAGAGCAACAATGTTGAATGTTCTGTCCCTTTCAAATAAACTAAAACTAGGATGGCAAATGAAAAAAAAAATAAAATAGGTCTCCTTCCTAAGCGTGGCCCTTTTCAAAGTTTTTTTTTTACTTTCAGAAGATTTATTTATGCTTCTGAAATTGAACATTTTATTAATCTAATAAACAGATGATTGTTTTTGACACGTTAAGATTCTCTCTGAAAGTTTGACTGAAATATTTTATAATGGGGACATGTAATTACTGATTGATTTATTTGACAGGGACAATGCAATCAGACATAGTTACAAAGTGAACATTGCAGCTGATGTGATGCATACAGAGCTCATTTTCAACTCCCGTCCCTGGTTGGGCTTTTTTACATTTAACTAATGTGCAAAATATGTTAAAACACTTATCCCTTAAAAAAGTTACATCAGTGCCCAAATATACGTTGTTATCATGAATTCATGATATGTTCTTCAGAAATGAATGCATCAATTCATGTATTAGTTCACCGTGAGTAATCAAGTGGTTTCATTAAATAATTTATTAATGAACTACACCATTAATTCATGTAATGAACAAACAGAAATTTTGCTAAAGCCTTCTGGACACAACAGGAGTTTTTGCCGGTTTTGAGGTTTCCTTTTACAATGCACAAATTATAAATCTAGACTTGCCTAAAATGACTTGGAATCAGAATTTCAATTGGGATTTGAACTGTTCTAACTGATTAAGATTTAATTGCTTGTATAAAGAAGAATATTTCACTGGTTTCAAACATTTTTATAACATGGTAAGAACAGTTGTTGTTTTTTTTTAACCCATTGACAAATAATTTGCCTTGAAACAAGAAGCAATGTCTTGAAATCAGTTTGAAAAACTTTGAAACAAGGAAAATAATCTGTCTTTGCAATAAATCAAGGTAAATTAGTCAAAATGCTTGAAATTAGGGTTCAAACTAGAATCAAGCAACTTTAAATTTTCTTGAAATTATTAGGTGTGATCAAGATGGTCAAGACGGTGCAGTCAGCTCGAGCCGGTAAGGGGGGTCGGGGGCTACGTCAGGGCTACGTAGGCCCCGGTAATCTCGAGAGATCAATCCGGCTCGAGTCGACTTGACAAATCGTCGAGGCGAGGAAAAAGCAACTGCTCCCAGCTTCACCGCCTCGATGACTACAAAATCAAGTTGCATGATGGGAAATGTAGTGCAGTGACTGCTCGCTGATTCGCTTTGATCAAACGTGATGTTTGTGCTGTTCCTCCTCTGTCTTGATCATATTTATCCACTTTTATAAACACCACTCGTGTTTAATATGAGTCAGAAAAGACCCAGACTGTTGGACATTACACACAAACATCATTAATACATGATCCTGATGAGCTGAAAGTCACTTTCTCACAGACAGAACTCAAGTGTGTAAACTTTATCATGAGCTCTTTATTCATTGCTCTGGTGATGAGTGAGTGAGTTTGTGATGTGTGAGGGAAACAGAAATGCATTTTCAAAGCTGTAGGTAGTTTTTTTCAGTGCAACACTTAAAATAAATGCGAGAGCTCTGTGAGTCTGCGGGACCTGAGGCTGCCTCGCTGCCCTCGGGTTCAACAAGTGTCCACGTTGAATCTCCTCCTCTTTGCTCTCGTCTGCAATCGCATCTTGAACACATCTATTTTTTCAGGAGGCGTGGCCAGAGTAAGGATTTCCGTAACAGATCCGTTGTTGTTTCTCTCCTTCTGTCTGTGTCATTTAAAAACAGCCAAAACTTACCAGAGTACTGTACATACATGGGCCTGAAAACAGAATGTAAAATGAACATCACACAGAATCTCAATAACTATACATTAAGATACATGATAATAAAAAAAAATCCTGTCTCCCTAAAACGTTAACAAAGATAGAACTGTTATTTGGTCGTGACACTTTAATCACTATAATGGCAAAGCAAAACATCATTGTAAAATTGTGATGTTTTGCTTTGCCATAATCGCAATAAGAACATTTGTTACCTCTAGTCAGACCAGTGTTTCCTCCGAGTGGTTTTGGGATGGACTGATTTGTCGGTGAGTAACCCTGTGCTGTTGTGGAGCTGAGGCAGTCTGTTTGCAGCAGGAGTCTTTTGCCTGTAGGCGTTTTCCCAGCACAGCTCCAGGTCGAGGGTTCATTTCCTGCTGCGTCTTCAGGGCTGAGAGGAGAACAGAGCAGCTTTGACCCGAACACAACGCCGCTCGCTGCTCCTTCTAGTCCTCCAGCCTCATGAAACACACCGCTGCTGGGGCCGCTTTGTGTTCCACGAGTTGTATTTTCTTTCATTTACGCATATATAGCAGCAAATGTTTATGATTACTCCGTGACATCACTAGGTGGAGCGAAGCGGTTTCAGTTTCAGAGATGTCATTTCCCGGGACTTGACTTGGACTTTTCTCTCTGAGACATAGAACTCAACCTGGATTTGTCTCTTCATGAATTGGAACTTGTCTCTCTTTGACTTGTACTTGTCACTCTTTGACTTGTACTTGTCACTCTTTGACTTGTACTTGTCTCTCTTTGACTTGTACTTGTCTCTCTTTGACTTGTACTTGTCTCTCTTTGACTTGTACTTGTCTCTCTTTGACTTGTACTTGTCTCTCTTTGACTTGGGACTTGTCTCTCTTTGACTTGTACTTGTCACTCTTTGACTTGGGACTTGTCTCTCTTTGACTTGTACTTGTCTCTCTTTGACTTGGGACTTGTCTCTCTTTGACTTGTACTTGTCTCTCTTTGACTTGGGACTTGTCTCTCTTTGACTTGGGACTTGTCTCTCTTTGACTTGTACTTGTCTCTCTTTGACTTGGGACTTGTCTTTCTTTGACTTGAGACTATACTTGAACTTGTCTCTCTTTGATTTGGGACTTGACTTGGACTTGTCTCCCTTTGACTCAGGACTTGACTTGGACTTGTCTCTCTTTCACTTGGGACTTGGACTTGTCTCTCTTTGACTTGAGACTTGTCTCTCTTTGACTTGTACTTGTCTCTCTTTGACTTGTACTTGTCTCTCTTTGACTTGGGACTTGTCTCTCTTTGACTTGTACTTGTCTCTCTTTGACTTGTACTTGTCTCTCTTTGACTTGTACTTGTCTCTCTTTGACTTGGACTTGTCTCTCTTTGACTTGGACTTATCTCTCTTTGACTTGGACTTGTCTCTCTTTGACTTGGGACTTGTCTCTCTTTGACTTGGACTTGTCTCTCTTTGACTTGTACTTGTCTCTCTTTGACTTGGACTTATCTCTCTTTGACTTGAGGCTTGGGGCCTGATTTATCAAGTCAGGTGCTAAATTGCGAGTGCAAAGTAATAGAAAAATCATGTTATTTGAGACCAATTCATGCAAACTTTAATAGTTGAAGATGTACATATAACATATTACACAAAACAGATATGCACCACCTCAAATTCTGCATCTTTAGTGTTTGTGTCAAAGAAAATTGTCAGCTACGCCCAGTTTTTGCTCCCCCTAACCTGTTTGCACATGAGCAAATGCTTGATAAATCTGGCCCTTGGACTTGTATCTCTTTGACTTGGGACTTGACTTAGACTTTTCGCTCTTTGACTTGGACTTGTATCTCTTTATCTTTGGACTTGACTCAGACTTGTTTCGCTTTGACTTGGACATAGCTCTCTTTGACTTGGGACTTGGACTTGTCTCTCTTTGACTCAGACTTATATCTCTTTGTCTTTGGACTTGACTTGGACTTGTCTCTCTTTGACTTGGGACTTGTACCTGTCTCTATTTGACTTGGGACTTGGACTTGTCTCTCTTTGACTTGGGACTTGGACTCGTCTCTCTTTGACTTGGGACTTGGACTTGTCTCTCTTTGACTCAGACTTGTCTCTCTCAAAATGAGGTTTTCTTATAAGTAACGTGTGTGATAAGAATAAGAGCTGTTCCATGTCACTATGGAAACATACATTGTATTAATTATACATTTGCTACATCAGTCTTGGATGAAGCACTGATCATTTCCCTGAAGCAGCAGCAGCTTATATTCTGCATTTTCCTGCTTGATTTGCACACGAGCGTCGGCGCGCGCTGAGTGTGTAGAGGCGTGCGCGCGGTGGGGGTTGTTCCTCGTAAACTCAGCCATCTCACGTCAGATCGGGAGGATGTTGTGTTGGAATTGTAGCAGTTGTTCACTTATCTGGAAGGGCCTCTTATCTGCGCCGTCCTGCTGCTAGCCTAGCGCTCGCTAACATGACGGGAGGCGCGAGAGAGGGACCGGGGGGAGTCGGATTGGACTGAAAGGGTTGTTCTGGGGAGGAGATGTGGCCTCGATGCACTTTAGTTGGAGTTTCTTTGTGATAAAAACAAACAAAAACATGGAGCGTTTTATCAGCTGTGGGTGAATGTGGTTCCACTGTGAGTAATGTCCTATTTCCACAGCATGTTATTTCTACTTAGGGACCTCATGTAAATGTAATATTTACAGACGTCATGTGAGTTTCTAGACCCCTGTGAATCGCCCATATCTGTAAAAATGTCTGTAAAATTTAACCAAATGTCTAATTCACCAAACTCAGATGTCCTCATCAGTGGTGGCTGGTTATAGGGCACATACTGCACTCCGACTACACCCCCCTTAATCTTTTTTTTTTTTGCTTTATAAGTTCATATTATGTGTAAAAAATGCCTTTTGTCTGCGTAATTTTTTTTTAAAGATCAAAATGTGTACTTAAGTACGCAGTCCTCTAAGAAAAGTCCTCTAACGCCGGGCTCACACTGGATTCGGTCCGGCGTACGGAGGCTTTCCGTTTCATGAAAAGTAATAAGAGGCTCTCACACTGTGATCCGTTCGGTCCGGTGAGCCGCGCAGCTCTGCTCCGGTCGTGGTTTGGCTATCTGACAGTAGCCATTGACAACAAGCTGAACAGAATAGTCAAGAATGCTGGGAAGATAATCAGCAAAGACCAGGAAAAGATAGAGCTTCTTCACCAGTCAGCTGTGCTCAGGATGAACATGTTTATCACAAGAGACTGAGCATCCTCTGTGTGACGAGTTTAGGCTGTGGCCATCAGGGGCAGATATAGAGTGCCTCTGGCAACTAAAAAGGTTCATTTGTGCCAAATGATGTCAGTTTGTTAAATAGACACTGATGGATTGGTGTATGTGCAGCACACTTCTTTTAAGATGTATTTCTTGTATTTATTGGCAGAAAGCCTGATGAATTGTCTGATTGTTGGTAAATGTGATGGTGAACCAAAGATAAATTTCCACTTTTAGTGGACAATAAAGTTAAAGTTTTATTGTTTTAAGCTGCTGTGGTGAAAACCTCTTAGAAATGACCTGAACATGAAATGCTTGTATGTACAGAAGTGAGCTATTTTGAACATAAACAAGCCAACTGAAGTTCTGTGCACAGAGCCAATTTGCAGTTTTACACAGTTTTACAGTTTTGATTTTTATATCCTACAGTAGGCACCCTTCAGTGGTGACCAACCTAACATGCACATTCATACTACTACTACATCGAACCTCACTTATTACACAGTATTTGAACGCATACTTTCATTTTATTCAACAAATCAATGAGTATTACAAGAATATTTATGAAAAATACAATTATTTTTTGTTATCAAAATTCAGTTTGAGACGTCTAAAACCAGCTTGAAATACAAGCACCGGCCTGGCAATTTTTTTCCCCACCAAGAGTGAATTAAAGGAGCACAAGTGGCTGGAAAACTGCCCAATTAGCAACACTAGTCACAATCAATAACCGCTTCATTTGGAGAGCTAAAACAAAAAGCCGAGAAACAGGGACAGGGATGTGGAGGGTCGATGATGACTCAAGAGAGGTACGAACGAACAAAGTGTAGTGATCAGATATTATGAATTGGCGACTACACTGACAGAAGAGATTGTTTTATCTTTCTGGAAATAAGAGTTTGTATTTTCTTACTGGACTGGTCTTACCAGTGTACATGAGCTCCTTTAGCACAGATCTGGGTGATGGTGACAAATGTGAAAATCTAAATACAGTTTTGGTGCATCACGATAACGATATTCTGTCAGTCCAACATAAAAGTGTAAAAACGTCTTCAGATTTGTTACTACACTGGAAAAACAACAACAACAACCTTAACTATGCCAAAAAGCTTAAAATGAGTCGATTTAGTAAGTGTTATAGTAATTTGAACAGGTTTTGACTTTCTTAAAGAATTTTAGTTAGTGATCGGACTTTTGACTCTTTGAATAGACTAGAATTATCATAAATCGTTCAAAAATCTGACTCTTTCATAAATCTGACTCTTTTGTTTTTCTTTTTTTTAACTCACCTCAGTCCACACTGTATTTATTAAAAGTGTATATTCAAATACATTTAAAAACGAACTAATTAACAAAATGAAGTGGGTTCTTTGGCCCCTCTCTCTCCTCTCACTCTTTCACACACACACAAGTGCAGGGAATGTAATGTTTACCCTCCGGTGCTCCGCTGCGCTAGCACTATAAGGAAGCATGCCGGTCGTACTCAATCCTGATTGGTCGGTGCATACTGAATCGTGATTGGTCAGTCACAAAGTTCATTTTTTAGACTAAATAAGTACTTGTAGCATTAGAGCAGTGATGATAAGTTATTCTTTAGTCTCACTGTGACTGTTAAAGTCAAATGGAGTCAGTGAGACACATCAGAGTAAATGTCCAGTGGTTTTCATTGGTCCCATGTTGAACCATGACAGAGAAGTCTGTGGCGGGAATAGACTTCCCCATGGACATTTAAACTACCGAGAGGTGCAGTGCCTAGCACACCTAAAACGAGAGTATAGCTGTGCTAAAAACTAATGGGAAATAGCACGAGAGTTTAACATTTCTCGCGACACTTCAGGCCTCCCCATTGCTCTCTTAAGTGTTCGCTAATGCCTTAAGTGTTCAGCTGCCACTGATAGAAAAACTGCGACTGTACTGCCGATGGTCAAACACTGTCAGTGCACGATGTTCACGCCGACGTCACATTGAGTTGACGCAACAAACAAGCCGCCCAGGTGAGATAAATAAACTCCTCCTTCTGACACTGCTGCTGTGGAGAGTTTGAAAGTGTCACCCACTACGCTTTGACATCAGCCGTGACTTGGCTCAGCTTGTTAAACGAGTGGTGCGATGTGAAGTGATGCGCAGGTTTGAAACTCATGTCAGTGTGAGTTTTTCATTTTCATTTTAAGAAAATAAGCAACTAGACCTAGAGCTGTACAGCTTCTTCAGCTGCAAACCTCACGTCAGGACCTGGACCGCTCCATCACATCATTCACCAAACTCACTGTTCATATTTGCGGCTGTCAATCAAACTCTGTTCACACCCACCTGGGCGTCTCCTAAAAGGCCTCCTGCATCTCCCACTATTGCGAGTCTGTTTGAGGTGCAGTTGTGGGCGGAGTTAGTCTCTGAATGCGTGTTTAGCCTCACTTTAAAATATTCTTTACATTTGTAAATGGTGATTGGCTTTGCTTTCATTCTTGCTGTAATAAGTTGTTCCAAACACTACCAAATGGTAAATCATATTTATTAAATTATTTAATAAATTAAATGCTAAAAACTGACACATTTTTCAAGGCAAACCTGGTTGAAAAACACTGCTCTAGACAATAATAAAAAAAAAGATTTTACATAATAAGACATAGCTCTTCATTTGTATCCTTTAAAATTGAGTGTCCTTGAAATCTTGATTTTAAAACCGATATTTTAGAATAGATATATTAAAAAGAACCTTAAAAGTCTGATACTTGACTTAAGGTGTCACATTGTTTAGGCCCAGTTTTTGCCACCAAATTGGCACAAAAGATTGTTTTACTTTCTTTTTGTTTGCTCTGGACACTCAAAAGTTGTTCAATATTTCAATTACTTAACTCAAACTCAAATATTTCAAAGTACACCGTGCAATACCTCAAGACACAGTAGCGTTCCTCAGCACACTGGTTGAAAATCACTGGCCTAGATTAGCTCATGCAGCAGCTTTCGCCTTTTTCCAAAGAATAAAAGCATTTTGGCCTTTGTGGACAGTGTTGTGTTGTGTTATTTAGTTCTTTTATTCTGTTGATTGACATTATAGAACATTACATAACAAAATAAACATGTTCTTATCAGAAGCTTTAACATGTAAAACACTGTCATCTCACCTAAACTGTGTGGTTTGGATTATAAAAGATTTGCGTCACTTCAAAATGAATTAATGATCATTTTCAAGTGACAAAACTCGTAAAATCCATCTGTCTGAGTTTGTAGTCACTCTCATCATCACTTTACTCACACGTGTATTTGGATTGATTACTGCATGTCTGAGTAATCTTGTCTTTTTGTGTTCGGCATGAATGGAAAAGCCTTCATTTGCTAAGACCATGAATAGACCACAAATGTGATGCTCCAGATACTGCTCAATGGAAAGAGCTTCTCTAACCAGCTAAACCGCGCAAGAGTTTTCTAATCGTCCATGAGCCTTCTGACACAATGAGCAAAAACAGTGCATCATTAGAAAACCGGAGTGGTAGTTTATGGGAAACGGGTCTCCAGATATAGAAGTAGAAGTTGCGTTCATGTGACACGCTGTTTACAACTGACACACTTATCCATGAGAACAGGCTGTGTGTACTGTGTAGTGTGTGAAAACAAATCTATCTATCTATCTATCTATCTATCTATCTATCTATCTATCTATCTATCTATCTATCTATCTATCTATCTATCTATCTATCTACAGTAGCTTAATGTAATTCATAGGTGCAGAGCCGGCTCGTTATATAGGCAGTATAGGCAAATGCTAAGGGCGCAGAGTGAGGAGGGGCGCCGGCCGATGCCCCGAGATGCGGAGCTCAAAGGGTGACTGACGTCTGATACATGCGTCTGATCATTCACAGCACTAACGCTGTAAAATCAAAGACCCTGGCTACAGTTTGGAGAGAACACTATCATGCTAAACCTGTGTGGTGAACCGGAGGCTGTATGCGCCTCTTGACCTGTCCGAGTGCGACTTTGGCTCATTCAGAAACATTTGCGTCTCCACACGCGCGCTCTCTCTCTCTCTCTCTCCCTCTCTCTCTCTCTCCCTCGGGAAGCTGCGTGCGTCTGTCAGTGCAGCGTCCAAGCAGAGCTGTTTAACAGACAAATTGTTTCTTTGAGAAGCATTTCGAACTCCCAGTGATATTCTGTGAAACGGTCTAAGGTTTGTTCAAATCCGTCTTATATCCACGGAGAAAAGGTCCAAAGTGTACAATGAAATAAAACATGTGTAAAGAACAACGGCGAAAATCGCGAAAAACGGCGCACCGCGGAAATGTTGAACGTGGCCCTTACAGATTTTATATTTGTATGAATGTGACAAAAAATACACACTAACCTGACAAAAGTCTATACAACAGCAGCAGCGGTGTTTTCTCTGCTCTGACCACACAGGACAGTCCTGAGTCAGTCTCCTAAAAGCTAAGTTTTACAGGGGTGGAGCTAAGGGGGGCATCTGGGACTGGAGCCCCTTAATCTGTCATCTATGGGGGTCCCCCTTTTGATTTTTTTATTTAACTGAATCATGTCTTTTTAATTATAGTAAAATTACATCACATATTAAAAATATCACATCTAAAACTCACCAAAATGCAGGAAATTGCACAGAATTTTAAAAAATTCTCCTGGGGGAGAATTCAACCAGACCCCCCTGAATTACACCAAAACCTTGTTATATTGAAATTTATTTGTATTTAAGGGCTCATGGCACTAAGGGTCTGTTTGCAAATATAATTTAAATAACAATTTCTTTTGGAAAGGGGAAGTAGAGGGCTATACCCACTACAATTTATATCTATCAGGGGCGCTGTTGAAATCTCGCTAAGGGCGCCAAAAGGGCCAGAGCCGGCACTGCATAGGTGTCTGGGGGATTTTTTTTTTTTTTAAATATGCAGTGTATCTTCCTGCATCTTTTGAAATGTTTTATTTCAATGTACATTTTGGACCTTTTCTCAGTAGATATGAGGCAGATTTACACAGAATGAGGATCAGTGTGAAGCTCCAGTTTCACAGAACATCACTGCTTTGATGCTGTATTGACAGTTGTGTGCTTCCGAAAGAGAGAGAGAGTGTAGAAGAGAAAATGTTTCTGAATGAGCCAAAGAGCCGCACTCCAATTGGCCACCCCTGTCATAAACAGTCAAAATCAGCACTCTGATTGGCTGAGCTTGGGTGGTTCACTCCAGTTTCCCTTTGCTGTTGATAAAAACTGTGCAGAAAGTAGTTAGACAGACATAAAAACCTACTTCTGTGAAAATCATCCACCAGCTGCTTTAAAAACCTCCACGCTATATAATCTCAATATTCTAAGGTCAGTTGTGCTCCATAAAAACAAACTTTAAAACAAGTTTCCCAGTGAAAAGGGCAGCTGCATATTCGCTGTTGCTTTGATGCCGTTGTAAAAAGCAGCGAGAATAATGGTCTAATCAGTAAGTAGTTGTTCCGCTCCAGCAGCCATAAGTCAGTGTGTCCAAAGGTGTACCGCAGCCACTCTCTAAATCTGATTCTGTCCCGGGCCACGTCAAAGCCGCGCGCTGAGAAATAGCACCTTATAATGACTTGGTATTTGCCAAAATAAATTGGCTGGCTGTTAAATGGCGACCTTTAGCTTCCACTAATGGTGAAGAAGTGGCGCTGCACAAGTTGATGCATCGCCCCGGGCCGTAATGTGCCTTTAAAGTTTGAGAGCAGTTCTGAACAGGAAGTGTGGTGTCGGAGCCCGGGGCCAGTGTGGTGGAGAGTCGTGAAGTCGAGAAGTGTGCTGGCATTTGAGCGTGGAGAGGTTTAGGAGAGGGGACGGTAAGATTTAAGTGCCACCTCTGAGTTTAAGAAGTTAACTTTTTGTACATAAACGTAGGGTTGATATAAAGCTGTAAAAATGCAATGGTCATGTTTGGGTTATCAAGAATGTTTATGCTTTCTGACCAAAGATGTTGTCTTTTGAAATTTTTTATTTAACCCTAGAGCACTATCGCCGGGTGAATTTCACCCGAGCAAATGTATTTACATGATTTTCAATATGTTGCATTTTTCTGAGTGTCATGAGTCTCTGGAGCTTCACCAGTGTTTTTTACATCTATGAAGGTGTTTCCCTAATCCAAAGCCCACTTTCTCCTACAGGCTTGTTTTCGGGTGATTTTCCCCCGGCGATATTGAAAGAGGGTCATGTAGGTTTTGGGTGGATTTCACCAGCGATGGTGTTAGTGTTTAAAATCAAGCTATCCTGCCACATGTCAAGGGTGACAATATTCATCATACTCACTATATTTACTGTCCCTCGTCAACTCCAGCTTCATTTTGTCGCAGGATTAATGTCTGACATCTCAGCTACTGAGTAACAGAGGTTTGCTTTTGGGTGATTTTCACCCGGCAACAGAGATAAAGGGTAATGTATGTTTACTTTTTTAACCAAAAGCTACAATATGTAGCTAGCTATTTATATGAATTATGAATATATATCACAAAGTGGTGATTTCAAAGTGAATTCTTATGGTGAAAACAATATTTTAATCAAGTGATCATTTTTACACTGAAAAAATACCAAGTTTTTGTTCCTCTCTCCTGTAGTTGTTTGAGTCTGAGCTTCACCAGGAAGTCTCACATGTCTCAGGAATGGGTCGACCAAAGACCAAGTTTCCTGTTTCAGTATTTTTTTAAGGAAGTTTTTGTTCTCAAATTTTCGAGCATGTTTGTAGGATCTTCCTATATTTTTATTTTCCATTTTTTTTTACACATACCATAGTTTAAAATAAAAGAAAACCCCTCTAATTTATCAAGTGTTGTCATATTTTGATCTATTTTTATGACAAGTACTTTTTTTTGGGTAGATTATATCGGGTAAAAATTACCCGGCAAAAGTGATGGTGTCACTTTTTATAGCGAAAGTGTTCTAGGGTTAAAAAGAAAACTACATGTGATGTTTAACCATCACATGTATTGCTGAACGTGATCTTTCTCAGATACACCATTTACCTGCTGTGATGTGTTTTATCAGCCAACACAGTCTCACAAGGCAGCGTACATTTACCACCACGCAAAAACAGCGTCTTATTTCTGTTCTTATGTTACACCGTAGATATAGCAGTGTTTTTCAACCAGTGGGTCTTGAGATACTGACAGGTGTGCCTTGAAAAATGTGTCTGTTTTCAACATTTAATCTATGAAATAAGCTCATTTAGATTTAATTAAATGAGTTATCGTTTGGGAGTGTTTAATACAACTTTTTACAGCAAGAACGAAAGCAAAACCAGTCACCATTTGCAAATTTAAAGATGTTCTGTGTTACTTTTCCAATAAAAAGGTTCTGTCAGTATAAAGATCTAATTACACTGACTGAAAAGTTCCAAGAAGTGTTATTGGCCTTCATTTATCAAAGTTGTGTATAAAATGGTGTAAATTTTGGGTGTACACCGAAAATACACCAGAGGGCACGTGGCATTTATGAAGAGGGGTGTACGTGCCCAGTTTAGGTGTACGCAAGGCCTGATCTTGATAAATGCGGTGGACAAAAATCAGTGTCAGGGAGGCCTCACCCACAGGATTTTCAGCACAAATGGACAGAATCTTGCACAAAGCTAAAATGTAATGAATGAGAAAAGAAGAATCAACACAGTTTTGCCTCATTGACAACTAAAAAAAGAGTTGCATTTGTTATCTGCAATTAACCGTTTTAGGGAATAACAGGCTAAATAGACCCGATAATGACAGGGACGCCTAAGTTGTCTAAAAGGGCGTGGACTCCATCTGCACGCTCACGTCAGTGTTTAAAAATCTTGATCTTTTACGTTTATGAAAGTTGGATTTTGCTGCAGCGTACTTTACTTTGTACCACTTGACTTTATTGTGTCACTCTATTCAAGATATCTGTTGGAACATTTCAAGCAGTGCAATACAAAAAGCAAGCAACTTCGCCAGAAAAGTTGCGTAGTTCTTCTTTAGTGTCATGGTAATTTTTTTTTTTTACAAAATTAAACTATTTTGTGTTCTAAAATTGCTTATATTTACTATATTTAAGTAGTGGTGTGCTGCGTAAATCTTTTAAGCACAAAGTGTTAACCTGGTCAGCCAGATGGTTTATCTCAAACTCAAGTTAAACCATCTGGCCTTCCAAAGGGCGCTGTTTCTGTCCAATCACATCACATCATCGTGGTTTTGAGGCCCAATCACATTGTAGCAGGGTGGGCTAACGTGCTGTTAGCGCTCCGGCGCCGCCGCCGAGTCTAATTCAAGCTAAACAAAGATGGCTGCTCAAGTGGATGTATGTGTTGTTTGCTGCTTTTGATGCAGTTTTAGCAGAAATACGGATTAGGGTTAGGGTTAGGGCATTTCTGATTGAAAGAGCAGTGTGTGTGACACTTCTCACGTGGACATTGGATACACCATTTCGAATTGTTGCTGTGATTGGCTAAACACAAATAAGGTAGGCCGCTCAACCAATCAGCTCGAAGTATTTCAGTAAACACCCCACCTTTTCTCAAACGCCCTCAGCTAGTTAAGTCCCAGATGGATATAGTGAGAACTCAGATAGGAGTTCAACACAGATCCATCTGGACTGAGCCAGGTTACAAAAGTGTGCCATGACTCAAAAAAGGTTAGGAAACGCTGAGATGTAGCACGATGTGAAAAATACACGAGTTTTGGTTGAAGCCACGTGGGGACATTGTCTTTAGGTGAAACGAGTAAGTTTAGGCTTCAAGTTACTAAAATGTCTAAGTTAAGGTCTGGGGCTTGGGGCAAGTTAAGATTAGAATCAGGATTTCGTTAATGTTCATAAATACAACTGCGACGTATGACATATTTACGCAAAAAAGTAGTGAAAGCGAGCTAATCATATGCAACATGCAATGTTCTGTAACTAAATACATTTTGTTTCTAGCCTCACAGACATGCTGACGATACTTTGATTCCACCCGGGGCAGGTCTGTGTTTTAAATCCCAATCCAGGCAGCAGCATTGTTTCTCCTCCAGCAGATCCATGACTAATGACTTGATCGGCTGGCTCTGGCTTCACATGTGTAGTCCTGTGTGTGGGTGTCCCGGGCTCGGCTGGAGGTCAGGTTCAACATGTAGAGCAGCCGTGTTCAGAGCTGGGTCAGGTGGGTCACTCTGGATGACCTTTGACCTGTTGACTCTCACATCTCCATCTGCACACACTAATCAGAGAAAGAGTCAGAGAGAAACCGGGACTTCAGAGACAAACATGACTAGAGGAGGAGCTGGTGACAAAAGCACAACTCTGATTGGCTGTAATAAGGTGATCCATTTCAGTTTAACTTTAAGGTTTGTTGTTTCATATTTCTGGAGGACAAAAAGCAGCTATGACTAAAACAACAGTCATTCACTTAATTGTGTTTAAAAATGAAAGCTAGGAGTGGAAAGAAAGCATTTGTGGGTTCTGGACCAGCTCAGGATCTTTCTATGTGGAAGGTGCATGTCATGTTTGTGTGGGCAACACTCCAGGTTCTGTTTTTTTCTTACCACTAAAAACCTCAGTACTACCTTTAACAAGAGATTCCGTATATATAGACTAGGGCTGTCAGTTTTATCGCGTTTTTGTCGCGTTAAAGCAAAACTATTTTAGAGGCGATAGTTTTTTTGATGCAAATTAATCTCGTTCTTATTTTTCACCATTGAAGCAGTCCAATGACGCGAGGTTCATAGAAAACACAGAGCACAAGCAGAAAGAGTCCTAGACAAGGCTCTGCTGACTCACTTTTGTAGACTTTGGTAACGTTTCCACTCTTTCGCACCACTGTCTGAGCGAGATGTGTTTGTTTACCTCGGCTGTGTCCGTGTGCAGTTCGGTCAGCTGATGAGGAGTAGGCTGTTCCCCGAGGCTCGGTTCGTGTTTCCATCTTCCCGTCTCGATAAAGTCACTGTCCTCGGTCACTAAAAACGATGTTTGTCCACTTAACTGTGAACGCTCTGACTGAAGGAGGTCTGACATGTGTCCAGTCTGAAATCTGCGCTGGTCATGCCTCTGGTTTGGACCCCAACAGTTTCTCTCTTTTTAATCAGATCCCCGACAACAGCTGGAGCTAAGCCATTGAGGCATTTAAAAAACAGTTTTAGAAATTAGTTCTTTATAAAATTATCCAAACTTAAAAAAATGTATTTTTCTAAAATGTTACAACAGAGCCACTTCATGGGCGTTTGGTCCATCACTTTTAGAGCTTGTTTATATAAACACACTGCACTTTTCATTGCCCCCTGACTGGCCTGACGCCAGTCTGTAATACAATATAAAAAATGGGATCAAATCATTGCATGAAAGTACAACTTTTAATGACAGGTAAGGTCGGTACCACTTAATATTAACTACACCTTAATTGGCCTTAGTAAACCATGAATAAAGCATAAATAAAGCCTTAAGTATTCATGAACTAATGGTGAATTAATGAATGAAAAACTTTATTAATACTTAGTAACTACTTAACTAAGGAGCTAAGGCCAGCAAGCATTAATACGCTTTTTCATCTATTAATTAATCATTTGTTCATAATGAATTAAGTCTTTATTAAGGTGTTATTAATGATTTATTAAACCTAATTATTCTGAAGTTATTCCAAAGTGTTACCGTAAGGTCTTATCAGGCCACTCAGATCTGTTAACCAATTCAATGTTTGAATCACAAATTTATCAAACCGTATCGGACTAGCTCGGATGCTAAGTGTTCAATAACATCACTGCTATTGACTGTTGGTTATACTTTTCTATTTAGTGAAATTAAAAGATTTAATTTTGCTTCTAAACCTAACATTTCTATCATTTTGTTCTTGACTATATTGTGTCTTATCAATTAACCACATAATCTTGACATCTCTAGTTAATAAAACCTCCTCATTCCAGCGGATTTTTGCACACGTCCTCTTAAAGACAGCTGACTCCGTCTTCCGTCACGTCTGACTCAGCCGCTTTGGAGAGGTGTGAGTGAAAAAGCCGTGCAGCAGACAGGAAGGTGCAGGGAGGATATGTTTTATGGACACATCCTGAGCTCCTGAGGCGTGAGGAAGCGAGGCCTCATCACCACACGCTGGGACAAACAGCAGCTTCCTCTCAGCCCACACAAACACACAAACGCTAAGCCTGCACGAGTTCACACTGACGGCATTAGTTTTACCCAGAAACCTCAGGTACGTTGTGGTAATAATGTGCAGTAGCCTAGATTGTTTGCATAGCTTTGTCTAGGGCCCGACCGATATATCAGTTGATCGATATTTTTGGCCGATATGAGCACTTACATGTCGATTGGTTATCGGCCACAATATCGCTGATATACCGCCGATATTTAGGACATGTTGTACCTCATTTTAAAGGGACTGTACCTGATTTTTGCATCCTAAAAATGTAAACAAACAGAAATAATTAATTTTAACCTTTTTCCTTCAGGCTACATGATTTGCTCACGTAGCTAAAGCATTCTGAGCTTCAGAATTGTTCATCATGATGAGTTTTAATGTTTTTTCACAGCTTTTAACAGCGAGGTGAGTCACTATGCTAACAACAGTTAGCCACAATGCTAAAAACAAAAACAGAAAAAGCTGCACACAAACGGGATTTTATTAGACATAGACAGGACTTTGGAGACTAATTTCCACCTGAATAGATACATTAACAAGGCATCAGTGCTAGGGGGAAACTGCTTTTAAGTTATCTTGTTGCAAAAAAATCGAGTACAGTCCCTTTAAAGCTTAGATCTTCCAGAATACAACCATTATATTTAATCACCAATCAAATTAATATTTAGCGCAGTTATTACATTTATTTGTGGAGTTATTTTATTGTCGGACTGCACCTGAACGCAGCACCAGGCTGACGCTCTGCATCACTGCATTATACTAGTGCGCTCTGAGGCAGCGCTGGATTTAAACGCTCTCAACTCCACTACTAACGCAAGAAAAGGAAATAACTTCATCACAGATGACGCCCGCAACAACAGCAAGGACTTTTATTTCATCAAAGTGTCCGTATGGAGAAGGGGGATGATCCTCGTCATAAAAGAGGACACACGGCTGCTGTCAACAAGAGGGAAAAGTTGACTTTCTCACTATTTTCGCGTTTGGAGTTTGTATTACAGGAATTATTTTTGTTAAGACTTGGGATCTGAGAAGAGGGTATCTGACCGGTGAGTGTTGAAAACGTGTTCGCTTTAACTTTCAATGTAACCTCACTGTAGTTAGCTAGAAGTTAGCGGTTAGCTTGTGAGGCTACAACAATAATGGCCTCAGCTCGTTCTCTCTGCGACTGTAAAGTGTTGTGTTTGTGTTGATGATTACTGGACACACATTGACATGTAAATTAGTCATGAAAAGAGGTGTTAATGGTCAGCATTTACGCATTTTAATTGCCGCGACGTCGTGCATATTAATGAGGCTAACTGCACCTTTAGCCTCTTGAATTAACTTCAGTAGAACAAAACTATCAAAAATAATGTTGATACAAACAAGTTTCAAGCCTTTAAAGTCACTCATAAGAGGCGAAGTGTCGGTTCCCAAAAAGCCATATCGGTCGGGCCCTAGCTTTGTCTTTTGTTGACGCAAAGTGACATTCATTCGACCTTTTCCTCGGAAACTCACGTTACCTCACTAGTCTCATATTCCAATAGTAACGATGTGCTTTCGTTTAGGCTTTCGTCTGTTAAAACCTGTTTGCTTCCACTTGCAGGCTGTTTGGTTGGGACGTTCTGTTGGGTCCTTCGATTGCACCGCTGCTTCTTCCAGAGCTCACAGTCTGTTAGCGTTGCTAGTTCTGGTTCGTCAACTTCGGATCTAGGGCCTTTCCCATCGTCAAAGTGCAGTGGACAAATGTACCTGTTGCTAGTTATCCTCTCCACACTTTGGAAATCTGCCCGACCACAGTGGCATGTTGTCGCGGATCTTCCCGGGTTTTGGAAACGGGATGAAAACTGTTCCCTCTGGCAGCCGCTCGGGATATCTCCAATCTGAGTTGCGTAGTCCCCAACAGCAGTGTTTTTCATCAACTTTTGGTTGTTAATTGTGAACAAAACTTTGATTAAAGTGAGAAAAAAGGCCTGGCAGAGAAGGAGGATCAAAGTGAGAACAGGGAGAACACTGAGAGAGTTAACAAGTTCTATATTCATTGAGACTGAGTAGGAGCTCAACATGTTTTTAACATTTTATCAAGTTGTGTAAATCGTCAAGCTCATGGCTTTGCAATAGAAACAAAATTGGAATACTTTGGAAAATGACCACATCTGAGCCACAAAATGCTCGCGAGTGTTTAATTACATTCGATTTTAAGTCCTTTCTGTTGTTTTACAGCTTCATTTAACGACAAAGATAAACTCCAAAAGCTACATTTCAGACTTGTTTCCGTTAGTTACCGCGGTTTACTAGCTATTTAAGATAACTGTCTGAACTTTATCTTCTTCAGTTTTCTTAGACAAACAACATTTTTACCACAAATTCCCCTCGAAATCACGTTGTTTTGCACTCAATCCCCTTTCTCATCGTCCGGAGCAGCTCCATCCCTTTAGCCCTCGACATGAGTGATGAGAAATACAAACAAACAGACAGCTCCGGAATGGGCCTGGCACCTGCTGCGATGTGGGATTATTTCTGTATTTGTACGAGTGAAGACAGATGCGCGCTGATAAAAAGGCTTGTGGTATTGTAGCTTAAGTAACGGGCTAATTATTGTTCTCATTTCCGCTCCGTGTTCAATTGATTATGTCATTAGCGGCACCACAAAAGGCTTTGACGACAGTGGGATCCTGCCGTTAGCGCGAGGCAGTTTTCCGTTAGCTCAGAGGTGGCCAGGCTTCTGTCACTTTGGGCGGTAGACTGCACATCTGACATGTTGTTATCAGTAAAGCAGCTGATAAAAAGTGTTTCTTAGTTTTTTTGGGGCTAAATCTTTCCTTCTGGAAGAGTGTTTTTATAGGTGTACGGACAGATGCTATTTTTATTTCACAAAGCAGCTCGTACCTACTGTCTGATTGGTCTGAAGTGAGTTGCTGAGGGTCCCGGGGCTGTTTCTCAATTCCCAGTCTGCAGACTCTGTACTCGTGCTCTCCTGGGTATGGGTACAAACTCAGACAATGGACCTGAGGAGTTCACAAGTTCGTACTGGTTTTTTTGAGTTTTGAAACAAGTGCACATGATTCTGCAAGTTTTGTGCATGTAGGTTTGGCCCGCTCCGTGCGTCTGCGTTGTGTTGGCTGCTAGTTGTGTGCACTGGGAGGGGTTGTGGGATATTGACTCTTTGCACTTGCATGATGGAGGAAAAAGCTCTGTCTGTGTGCATTACAACTATGGAAACTTTGCCGAAAACTTGCCTGTTTATTTTCAATAAAAAGATAAAAAACTTACAATAGATTTCAATTGTAAAATGTCTGTACCTAGTGCACAAGACACAGAGACGCTGCACTAACACGGAGGAGGTTATAAGTCTAAGCCTGGAGCTTTTTTCTTTACATTGTGATGAAGATAAAAGACTCCAGTGGGAGGAAGCAATAAACCAAAGAACTGGAATCAATCTAGGTTGTTACGGATTTACAGTGAACACTTTAAACAAGGTTAGTCAATGCTAATGAAAAAAAAAAAAGACATTTTAACAAAAAAAATAAGATGCAATGAATCTGAAACAACCTCATCAAGTGTGGCTAACACCAGCCTCATATAATATACAGTGAAGTTACTGAAAACCAACCTCTTGTTTTAAATCTGCTCCAGTGTGAGACAAAACCCTGTTTACCACAGAATGGTACAACTCATAAGGAGGAAAGTTGGGCAAACTATATTTTACTAAATTTGCAAACACAGTAGGAGGAAGAGGATAACTACACACAACTAGTGCTGTGTGACCATATTGTGGGGATGATGGTGTCAATTGTGCCATTTCTCTTCTATTGTATCGTTTCTAACCTTATCAAAAATGACAGCAAATATAGCATTTGTGTTTTGTATGTGCAACTTCAACAAAACCACAGTAAAAGTAGTTTTTGGATATTGTTGGAGACGCCCTTTCGTTCTCCCGTTCTGCGCACCAACGCACACATCTCTAAGCATGTCAGAAAGAGAGAGTAAAAGGGATAGTAAAGAGCAATGTTGTCATCTCTCTCTCCAGTGGTCCACCACACCCGCTATAGCAACAATCTCTCTGCCAGTTTGTTCACACGCTCTCGACACAGGTCTGCAGCCAGAGCATCGAGAGGCGTTCCGTCTGTCTCCACACACGCACCGCCGACCAATGACTCAAGTTAAAAATCTGGGAGTAATAATAGACTCAGACTTAAATTTAACAGCCACATCAGCAGCTTTTTACCATCTAAAACATTGCCAAAATCAAAGGTATAGTGTCAAAGCCTGACTTGGAAAGACTTATCCATGCATTTGTCTCCAGTAGGTTAGACTATTGTAACGGCCTGCTCACCGGCCTATCCAAACGAGCTGTAAAACTACTTAAGTACATCCAGAACCAGAACGCTGCTGCTCGAGTCCTGACCAGAACCAGGAAGTACCATCACATTAGTCCTGTCCAGAACTAGAAAGTACCATCACATTAGTCCTGAACAGAACCAGGAAGTACCATCACATCAGTCCTGAACAGAACCAGGAAGTACCATCACATCAGTCCTGAACAGAACCAAGAAGTACCGTCACATTAGTCCTGTCCAGAACCAGGAAGTACCATCACATTAGTCCTGTCCAGAACCAGGAAGTACCATCACATTAGTCCTGTGCTTAGGTCTTTGCACTGGCTTCCAGTGGCTCAGAGAATAGACTTAAAACATCTCTGCTTGTGTTTAAGTCTCTCCATGGACTAGCACCAAAGTACATCTCTGACATGTTAGTGCTGCATGAACCATCTCACAGTCTGAGGACCTCAGGGACCGGCCTCGTGCTGGTGCCCAGAGTCAGGACTAAACACGGACCATAGTCAGGACTAACGTGGACCAGAGTCTGGACTAAACACGGACCATAGTCAGGACTAAACGTGGACCAGAGTCTGGACTAAACACGGACCAGAGTCAGGACTAAATGTGGACCACTGTCACGACTAAACATGGACCAGAGTCAGGACTAAACGTTGACACTGTCAGGACTAAACATGGACCAGAGCAGGACTAAACGTGGACCACTGTCAGGACTAAACGTGGACCAGAGTCAGGACTAAACGTGGACCAGCGTCAGGACTAAACGTGGACCAGAGTCAGGACCAAACATGGACCAGAGTCAGGACTAAACACAGACCAGATTCAGGACTAAGCGCGCCAGAGTCAGCAATAAACGTGGACCAGAGTCAGGACTAAACATGGACCACAGTATATTTATATTGTTTATTTATATGTTTTGTTTTGTATTGTAATTTTGAAGCATTTTTTTCCTGCCTTGTAAAGTACTTTAAATTGCTTTGTATATGAATTGTGCTCTACAAATAAATTTGCCTTACCTTGCCTCGAGCTCCGCTAAACTAGTGAAACAGCGCTGACATAAACGAGAGATTAGCACCTAGTCACTTTGCTCTGTAGTTTGCTTTGTCTCTCACTGTTGTTAGCGAGGGAAGCTAAAGCGCTAACTACAGCAACAACCTGCACTTTACACAATGTGTAAATTACCAAATAGTTTTATAATTGGAATTTACTTGGACTTTACATCGTTTACACAATTGTAAAATATTTGGGTAGGCCTATTGTTTTAATACATTTATAATTATGTTGTTATTGTATTATATATTGTTATATACCTAATAATGGTATAATGTGATATATATCGTTATCATGATATAAAATATTCTATATCTGGATATACATTTTTCCGTATGGCCCAGTTCCATATCGTGAGGTATAAAAGTACTTTGTCTTTACCAACACTTTTGGTATTCACCAAATCTTTCTTCTGGAAGAACAACTCTAACCAAACAGTCAGGCGTCCTCGCAAGAACAGAGCTACAACTGTTTTAGAATGCTATACCAATGAAAGTAAAAGACTTGTGTCCTCTGAGGCAGCTGTCAGGAGCCAAGTCTAACAAGCTTCTGCGGACAGACTGTATCCAAACTTTGTCCCAGATGTCCCGGGACTGTCCTGTGAGAGAAGCACCCTCTGACCAGGCTGTCTGCGGAGAAGATGGATGAAGGAGATATAAAAATAGAAGAGTGAAAGGTAAAAAAAAAGAATAGAAGTCTCAGTACCTTTACATGTTATAGGCTGCATTTGATAGTTTGATCTCTGCTTTATAAGATTGTAGTAGCTGTCACTCTCTTTTTGTGGGCTAATACTAAAGACTATAGACAAAATACGGGACTAGCTAAAATGCTACTGTGCTCGATTGAACTCAATTATAGTCTGAAGGCAGTAAAGCGTTAAAGTAACAGCATTTCTGCAGCTCATTCCAGTCTTTGGCTCCAGAAATGGTTTTGTTTCAACTGCCATCATTTCATTTCCATTTTCAATCAGGTGGTAAATGACTTCAGGATGTCAGTCATAAACATCTCCATTTGAAAAAAAAAAAAAAAACTGGTTCCCAACTATTTTTCTCCTCAAATAAATATGAATTTATTCTCCTCAAGCTTCAGAAACAAGATTCATCGTAACCTAAGGGAAGAGACTTGATTAGCATGAGTTCACACATTTTTTTGTGTAAGTATGCACGTGTTGTAGCCCCAGTTTATTTCTCTGGTTGTAAATATGTGTTATTATCCATGTACATTATACGATATCCTTACGCCAGTCTCACACTGGATCCAGTCTGTACTCCGGCCCTGCGTATGGAGGCTTTCTATTTCTTGAAAAGTAATGAGAGGCTCTCACACCGCGTTCATCCGGTCCGGCGCGAGCCGCGCGGCTCTGCTCCGGTCGTCCGGATTGTTTCCGTTTCAAGGAAATTTTTCCAGACTGCAGGAGCGCTCCAGAGCCTTTTTGATGAAGTTGTGAAAACAAGACACGACAAACAGGAAACCAAGCGGGAAGAAGGTAAATAAACGTCTTGTACTTACCCATTGTGCGGCGAAAAAATCCAACAGAAATGAAGTGACGTGAAATAAGCCAAACTCGGCGCATGTGTTCCTTGTTTTACATATCCATGTGCCAGAATCGTGTAAACTCCCTGAAACTCCCAAGTTGAGCGTGAATCCCCGTGATCGTGTCTCTGAGGCCAGCAGAGTCTGTACATACGCATGCATATTCTGGTTCAGTGTGAGTGACGACCGGACCCAGACGGATCCGGATCCGGACTGGAGGCAGTGTGAGCCCGGTGTTATCCTAATCTTAACCTGCCCCAAGCCCCAGACCTAATCTTATCCATTTTAGTATGTTTAAACCTACCCGTTAAACCTGAAAAAAAAATGTCCCCACGTGGCTTTAACCTTTTTCATATCATGCATTATATACGGCGTAACATTTAAACTTTTAACTGAGCACAGCCAAAAGATCAACCTATAGATTTACATTGTTTTATTTTATAGTGTCAAAAATGTGGATTTTTAGAGTAGTCAATATAACACAGTATACTAAAATAAATTATTGTTGCTACTACAACAATAAAAAGTTGAAAGTATTGTAACGCACTAGGGCTAAGGAACTGACTACTGCCTAAAGGCGATCAGGAGTAGGAACGGCAGGTGCTTGAATAAACACAAACACAGAAAATGTGGTTCAAAAACATCAATGAAAATATTGTGATCAAGGAATGATATATTATATACATATAAACCAGATATGCAATAATACATTTGTTTAATAGTAATATTTATGTAGTTATATTATAATAATAGACAAATAAGAGCTCGATCTCACAAGAAAGCGTACATTTACCACGACTTAACTTGCGTATGATTAGCAACGCGTCACAGTCCCAGTTCATTTCTATGGTGGTTGTTAAGACATGTTCTTATTTATGAATATCCATGAAATCTGATTCTAATCTTAACCTGGCCCAGGTCCAGCCATAAATTACCCATTTTAGTAACTTGATGAGCTGCACAGAAGTGTGTTCAGTGCCTGTGGTTTCTAAAAGAATCAGCTACATACAACACATTTAAAATCCATGTGAAAATGTGGCTTTTTAATAATCAAATTGCCACCATGATTTATAGATTTATTTTTATATTGTATGTAGACAGTAGTTTTAAATTGTATGTACTGTATACTAAACAACTAAGCTTACTAAGCAACAGACACCATCGCTGGATCAGGGAGGTCATCGAAATCCAAAAACGCGCCCACCAGACTGTAAATCGGGACGAGGGGGCGTTCCAACTTTCTCACACCTGGGACACAGTTCTGAAGAGGTCGGACTGCTGGACAAAGGCGCCAAAACCTGTATAAACCAGCTGCCCAGACACATCACAGGAACACTACGTGACACTTTTGAAGAAGGCTGCAGTGTGCAGCCAAACTGTCAACATATGAATATAATAGAGGTTCATAAGAAAAAACAATACTAAAGTATTTGTTTTTAGGGTGACTGCTTAACACCTGTACAGGGACAGCAGATGAAAAATAGCCATTCATATAGCTGTTTTTGTTTTTCTTAATGGTTTGTTAATTCACATGTTAACATCTGAGCTTGTGTATTTATGAATGCAGTCTGTCTGATATTGGTCAGATCATGGAGACAGTAGTTAGTTTTACTTTGACTCAAGTTTGCTTGGTTTGAAATAATATCACCTTAATATCATAATTGAGATATGGCAAGAAAACATCGAGAAAATCGTTTTTGTCAATATGGCCCAGCCCTACGTGTGAATAGAACATTACATAATATAATATAATATGTAATATAAATAATGTAAGGTGTCCTGAAACTGGCTCTGGTGAACTTTCTCTTCACATTTTCTCTTTCTTGGTTTCATTTGAACAGTTTACTTTAGCCTTTTTAGACTTACTATTGACTGACTGAGGATCAGGAGCAGCTCTCTCTCTCTCTCTTTGCACTTTACCCAGAATCCCTCTCTGTACCAGCCTTTCCCATCACCACCTCTTGTCTCTGCTCTCTGGACCCTTCCTCCTCTCCTCATGTGTCGTCTGTCCTGCAGCCTGAAGACATCTCATTCCCCGAAGTCTCTCTACCACGCTCAAAAATCATACTCATTCCAACAATTTGTATGTTAATGCTATGCTTTTATTGTGTGGTTATTATAGGGAACCGGTGGATTATATTGCTGGAGGTACAAGAATCTGCAAGCTCTCAGAATCTTGCGTTCTGGTTTGTTTTCTTGTGCTGATGGACTCTGTAATGTGGCCCGGTTCAGAATGAAGGCTCTTACAGGTGCTTTCTAAACCGAGTTTGAGTCTGTCGCCATCTTTGTGTCAGGAGCATTTGCTTTTCTGACTATGTTTGTTGTCTTTTTCAGGAATTTGCCTAACTTGATTCAGAGTCTGTCTCGATCTTTGTATCTGGAGCGTCAGTTTTCCAGGATGCACTGACTGTCTTGGTGCATGTATTTCTTTGGACGTAATCACCATCGATCTCCATTGACTCGTCTGGATCGTTTTCATCGATCTCCATTGGAACAGAGTCAAACAGAGCACTAGTGTTGTGTTGTCGTCTGTCTCCATCGGGGTGCAGTCGTCTGCGATGTTCATGTTAGAGTCAGACTGACTTTCTCCAGTGTCCATCTGAATATCCACACATGTCCTCTTTATTGGAGGACAGTAGTCTGGACTGTCATGAAGACCTCCATCAAGAGCTTCCTTCATGGACCTCTTTCTGTGTCTCCTGGTTCTGTGGACAGTCTCAGAGCACATGTCTCCAGTGGACATCTGCATACAAGTGCTCTGTAATGGAGGACAGTAGCTTGAATGGTCAGTGTCTGTCTGCATCAGTCTCATTCTGTGTCTCCATGTTCTGTTGTCTCAGAGCAGATGTCTCCAGTGGACATCTGCAGACGCGTCCTCTTTAATGGAGGTCAGTAGTCTGTATGATCAGAGCGGAGGACAACATCCGTGTCTCTCTGCATGAGTGTCCTCTTTCTCCTGCTTCTGTCACAGGAGAGGTTTATGTGAGGCTCCATCGTAGTGTGCCGTACTGAGTTTTCTACAGTACGTGAGAACATTGTTTATAAAAAGTGTTTCGGAGCTAACTCTTGTGCTGCTCAGTGAAACAGACTGCTCACTTCTGCTGGCTGAAGAGAATCTGAAGTCTGTACGGAACGCAGCGGTTTTATAGCTGATGACAATGTTCTAGAATAATTCGGAATTCAAATCTTTCCTTTAAGTTTACATGGAAATAATAATTCCAAATAAATGTTTACATGTGAAACACGCTAAATCAGCTTAAAGGGGCTGTACTCGATTTTTTTTGCACAAGATAACTTAAAAGTAATTTCCCCCTAGCACTGATGCCTTGTTAATGTATCTATTCAGGTGGAAATTAGTCCCAAAGTCCTGTCTATGTAATAATAATAATATCCGTTTGTGCAGCTTTTTTGTTTTTTTTTAGCATTGTGGCTAACTTTGTTAGCAAGTGACTCCCTCACTGTTAAATGTGAAAAAACCTTTCAAACTCATCATGATGAACAATTTAAGCTCAAAATGATTAGCTACATGAAAATCATGTAGCCTGAAGGAAAAAGGTTAAAATGAATTATTTCTGTTTGTTTACATTTTTAGGATGCAAAAATCAAGTACAGTCCCTTTAATTTTATTCCACTAACGTCTGGAGGTTAGGAAGTGTTCTGATTGGACAGGTGGCGTACAGACGTCATTACGTAATTACGTCTGTCGGAAAAACAAATATGATACAAACTTTTTTCAAAGTCGTTCTAATGATCGTCTTTAAGCAGCAGCAGGAGAATCACATCATCAGCTCCACGTAATGTTCTGTGGTTGTGGAGTTGTAGCTTAGTCTAGTTTCTACTCTCAGCGCAGCGTCTCTCTCTGCGTACATGGCGTACACTCCTTGTTCAAAACTTTCTGCTGCCTCTTTGAAAAGGTTAGTGTTTCGCAGTTTTCTGCTCCACTCTTTTCAATATTTGTAGCTCCTACAGCGCCATTTTGCACCAAGTCAGAAAGGCAATGTAACGAGCATGTGCAGTGCAAATGGAATATTTTAAAGCCGAATAAAATGGTTACATGAGAAAGGAATAAAAGAATTCGACTTTAAAATCGGAATAAACCACCCACTTAGTTCGAAATTAAGTTTACTGTAAATCTGAATAAACATTTTCATTAGGAATTATGTGTTTACATGGTATTTTTAAAGCGGAATTCATTTTTACTCAGAATTAAGTTATCTTTATTCGGAATGTAAACCATCATGTAAACAGGGAAACTGTAACTCCCTTCTATTCTGGAATTGGTGGCGTTTCACTCACCGGGGACGCGCGAAATCCAAATTGGGGGGCAAGGAGTGATTAGCTCCCATTAAAAACGCAGTGCAGTGAACGACAAAGAGTACTTCAAAGCCTTAAATGGACCAGCACAAACACGATATCAGGAAAAAATGACTGTACATTATAGGATATGACCCTGCAGTTTGAAAAAGACAGACTTCTCATACAATCTGAAGGATTTACCTGCGATGAGGCAGATTTCCTTCTACACTGAGCCAAATGAAGCCTTCAAAAGACTTGAAGTTTGCGATTATTTCTGATCGGGTCAAACACTTAGGATCCAAGGAAGCTCTAAATGGCAGTCGTCTTGTTTTTGCTTGGGTGAGTAGCAGACCGCACAGAATAATTGCTGTTGAATGGGCACAGTGAGTGAAACACATATATAAGGAGCCCTATTTTTGTCTATTATCTGAGTGATATGTTGTTTTGAGGAGCTATTTTGTGGCGTAGTAATACCGCTGTGATAAGGTCACATACAGTTAAATGGCTGTTTGAGGCAGAATTCTATCTAAACATAAATTGTTGATCTGAAGCACTGCCACTTTCTCGTTGAGTCTTCTTACACTCACGACTTTCCCACTTCAGTAACACTCCACAACAGACAGTAAAACACTGTTAAACATACGTATTACACCCTCTAAGGTGAAACTGGCTCTTATTAACTATTTAAAAAATCTCACAATGCTTCTAAACTCAAACATGTCTTTTAACGAGGCTCTTACCTCTCCTGAATGTGGTCGGTGGGTTTGTACCAGCTGACACTCTCAGAATTATTCTTAACTTGAATTCATTTCGGGATAAAACGTCTATGGGAAAATTCGCTCTGTTTCCGTGACGTCATCTGAAACCCAGCAATACAAGTCCAAAGTGAGTTTTTTGAGCTTCTCTTCAAAGGCAGCCTGACCCGTCCCTTCTGTTTGACTGTCACTGCTCGGTTTCCCTGGCCCATCTCTTCTCTTTTGACTGTCACTTGTCCTGTCGGCGCGTTTGTTCCACAGCTTCACAAGTGTGCCCGCGCTCCTGCATACCAACGACCCCAGGAACGCCTTTGTATTCTCCAAACAGACTGAGAGAGAAGCAGCCACCATCGACCCGCCAAAACGCCTGTCCACAGAGACGCTGTGCAGAGGGAGAAACGTGGAATATCAGGAGGGAGCGAAGCTATAGAATGGATTAGAAAATAGCTTTATACAAGGAAACGACACAGGCTGAAATACTGGCAAAACTTTTACTTTTATAATGTCAAAAACAGCTGGATATTGATCATCCTGAATTTAATTTTCCGTACAGTTGTTGGGCCTGAATATCTCTAGTTTGAGTGGCTTTGGGGTTTCGACAGTTCCTCTTCAAAAGTTAAAGGTAATTTAATGATAATTATCTTTATTTCTCATTGGTGCTACTTTGGTCTCAAGCTTCAAACCCTGCAACACTATAGCTAATTGATGCACCTTTAATCATGTTTATGTGACGTCCAACAGTGAACTGAGGCGAGGATTTCTGACCTGAAGCTGAAGTTCACATCTCAAGAGTCGTAAATCCATAGTTTGTTTCGATCAAACTGCAAGTGTTCATGATATTCTGTCTCTGTGCATAATATCTAGTTCGTCATCCATTCCTCCCGGGAAAGTTTTCCTCTGCTGTTAGTGAAGCGAGGGCTCAGGGCTAATACGGAAAGTGCAGCAGCAGCGATGATCAAATCTATGAATCTGAGAAAACCAGTGTTTTTAACTATCGTGGTCAACAAAACTAACCAGCCAGATGGTTTATCTCGCGATATTTGTGAATTCACAAACATGAGATAAACCATCTGGCCTTCCTGCCACCCGATTGGTTTGGGAGTCCGAACCAGCAGTGATTCGGCGGTGTTACGACGGCTGTTAGCGCCTCGGTGCTAACCCTACCCTACATTAAAGCTAAACAAAGATGGCGTCTCTCGTGGATGTACGTGTTTCTGCTGCTTTTGATGCAGTTTTAGCAGAAATACGGAGTAATTTCTTTTTGAAAGAAGAGCCGTATGTGTGACATGTACTTGTAAGGTCGGCCCCACACCCAATCAGCTCAATATTTCACTAAACGCCCCACCTTTTCTCGAATGCTTTCAGCGAGTCATGTCCCAGATGGACATAGTGAGAACTCAGATAGGAGTTCAACACAGATCCATCTGGCACGAGCCAGGTTACAACAAAACTAATCATCACTAAATCAGACCAAAACTTTGTCAAATGAAGCTTTATCTGCTTGCTTAAAATGAGTGTGGCTCATAAAAACACTGTCTCCAGCATTAAGATACATTCTTGTGAGCAGAAGTCATTTTTGCTCCAAGTATAAAACTGCACACAGGAGCCTGCACTTTCATGAACCGCACTTTTGAATCACAGAAACGGGCCAGACAGTGCGGTGTCTGAGTCCAGAGAGGGTGACCGTGGAACAGCGGCAAATGAACATTTGTCCTCACTCTGAGCAGGAAAAGCTTGTCTGTGCACGTTCTAGCATCAATCAACATATATACTCCCTGATCCGGAAGATTTACCCATGAGTCTGCGGGTCCTGCAGAGATGCATGCATGGTGTGGGTCCAGTACACTGCGGGACATGTGGGAACCTTAATAATAATAATAATAATAATATGACTAAAAAGTTGTAACAGTGTTGCAGAGATCCTACAGACATCACTAAAGATGTGTCAAATATGTTTTTACAAGAATTGTTACTTAGGCTGCATTCACAATACACTTTTGATTCGGATTAGGATTCGTTGCCTGGATAGTTCGGTCCGATTGGGTAATTGTGAACGCACTTCTGATCCGGTCCAAAATGTCCAAATCTGGTTCGGTTGGAGAGGTCGGTCTCGGCTCGGTTGAATCAAGCTCTGGAGCGTTTTGTGAACGCAAATGGACCGAGAGCGAAACAAAACCAGGAAGTGAACACTGACGTGATCCAGGCTGAGAAGCATGAGGCTCAGAATCACAACAAACAGCCTGTGTGAGACAAATAATACACAAAAACACATGAAAGTAACAGAAGAAGGACGGGGGATGATTCAGGTAGAATTAATTATGATCACACAACCGTATGTCACTGTTCTCTCGCATTATTTACAAAAATAACAAAGTTATAACTCTTAGATGGAAGCAAATACAGAAAGTAACACTACAGCTCACATTACTGCGGGGAAATGGTTTATATTCATCTAATATTTAGTTCTACAGCTGAGTGAGCAGAGACAGACCTTTCAGAGCCAGATTTACTCAAACAGATGAAACGTATGTTTTACTCTGGGCATTTGGAACAAAATGCCTAGCCCTCCTCTCTGGTCTTCGAAAGTGAAAGTGAAAGGTCTTTGCTCCGACACTTGGTCTGTCACTCACTCTGGTCCGTTAATGTGAGAGAAGTTGTGGGATAGATCCATAAAAACACAAATATAAAGTCCAGCAGTGTGTTTGTTTCTGATGTAGCTGTAGCCGCTGTTAGCCGAGAAGCCGGGTGTCTTCTTTGCTGCTGACGTAACGTGTTTCTGTCACAGCGCCTCTACAGGCGAAGAGCAGATGTGTCTCTACTGCGCTGGTTCCATTGATAAAAAGTGTTTTGTGAACAGAACTGAGCCAGTTTAGAACAAGATACAATGATGTAACTTGTGTAAGTCAGTATGTGTAAGTCAGGACCCGACCCAAACCCAAACCTGCACAGAATAAAAGACTTGCACTTTACGAGCACACCGTCCTAGTCTTGGACTACATTGTGGTTTTGCAGTACTCTTTCAAACACACGGTTTGAGGACTGGGTCAAATCACAGCATTCACACTGCAAAAACTATACATCTAGACTTGCCAGAAAAGGACTTGGAATCAGAATTTGTATCTAATTTTGAGCTGGATAAGATTGAATTGCTTGTGTAATGTTGAATATTTGACTGGTTTCAAGACATTTTTAACTGGTTATAAAAGAACATGGCTTAATATGATAACAAAAAATTGCCAATGGGGTAAAAACAGTTTTCTTAACCCTTGGCAAAAAGTTTGGCTCGAAATTAAATTACGTTTGAATCCTAGAATCCAGCAACTTTAACTTGTCTTGAAATTCCTTTTTTACAGTGAGGAGCTTGTTGCCTGACGCTCTGGACGTTTCTCCAGGTGAGGATTTGACTCTTGTAGTTTACGATGATGAATCTGTTCAAGCTGGAGCATCATTGTTGTAGTTCGGATGTGTTTATGACTGTGTCCATCACATTTTTTTCTACTTGCCTCTTTTTTGTACTCATAAATGAATCATGCTCAAAACCCTGCCTTATTGGTCTGACGTTCACGGTATTTGAAGGTAAAGCATACCGTAGGAGCATTTGAACATTGGTTTAGACCCGACCCACCTGAACTCGCGTTTCGACCTGCACATTACTACTAGGGCAGAAAGAACATTGACATTTTTGCGTTGTCAGCCTGACTCTACTGCTTTATCTGTTCTCACCCGCAGCTCTGTACATGAACACAGTCGTAGGTTCTAAAGACTTATTCACTGGGTATTTATTCTGTCTATATGCTGCATAGTCACATATAGGGCTTTTCCATTAGTACCTGCTTGGCCCTACTCTACTCGACTCAACTCTACGCGTCTCTACCCCGGTTGCCAACACTGTCACTCCCCAAATGGGGACATGATGCAAGCTCATAGAAAACAACGAGCGTTTCAATGCGCATCGACTTTAATTACGAAGATGTCACGTTTACAATCATAAGCGTAATATAAAACAAATATCCACCGCCGCATTGGCCAGTAGAGTGAAGCTTTTCATGTAAACACGGTCACTGACTCACCTCTTCTTCACGTCCACCCGACACGTCTGTCTAAAGTCCTGCTCTGGTCCCGATGTACAATCACAAAGTCAGCTGTCCCATCTTCCTCCTCCGTCTCTCTGTCCTGACGAAGCTGCATTATAATCTCTTGCTTCAAAACTTGTGCATCGGATGTCCATCAGTGTTTACTGTTAGAAGCAGGACCCCGCAGCAGCACAGGTGCCTACGTACAAGCCTGTATGGTCTACGCACAGACTCATAGAACTACTGTTTTATGTATTTAGCGGATAGGGACAAGGGACTAATTTTTTTATGTCACTGAGCTGTTTTTTTGCTACAGAGAGTACGAAATGTAGAAGCATTTCGGTGCTATCGGCAGCTAGCTTAGCGGCGACTCACGTTAGCTTACAGTAACAACAACAAATCAGCGGCACTTGTGTGACGCAACAGGCGACGTGCGTCTGACGTCAGGTTTAGTATCTGCTCGGCTCGACTTGGCCCTGGGGTAAAGCAGGTACTAAAAAAGTACCTGGTCGGCGCGATCAGCCCCAAATGGAAAAGCTCCGCACCAGGGCTAAGTCGCGCCGAGTAGAGTAGAGTAGGGCCAAGCAGGTACTAATGGAAAAGCCCTAATATTGTACAGTACAGACGTTTTCTATCTTGTCCACGTATATCTCATTGTTTCTTGATTTGCTTTCTTGCTTTAGTCCCATCTGACTTTTCTTGGACTCTATCTGCTGCTGCTCTCCCGTCAGTGAACAATGGATTTGATTAGCTGGTCTCTCAGTGCGATTGGCAACATTTTGGGAGCCTGCCTTTTCAGACTGCTTATGGAGACACATGGAGGCTTTTAACACCTGGCAGAAAACTTTAAAACATCAAGTGGACTGTGTCTGGGAAAGATATTGATTATTTATTTGGATTTTGGATAAGAGAACACCTGCATTGACTCCAGGCTGTTTTGCTCTGTCAGTACATTTTACAAAAGGCTCCAAATCAAATCAAATCTATTTATTTTTGTATAGCCCAAAATCACAACAACAGTCGTCTCTGAGGACTTCCCAAGATTATTAATTTAGCAAAATGAATAATAGGAAATAAAATAAAACAATACACATTCAGTGAAACAATAAACATTCAGAAGCAGTGATTGATCAAGAATGTCAAAGCAGATTGTCCAGAGCATCCTCTGTCCTTAGATCCTCCTTCTGTCCTTAGTCCCTTCTTCTGTCCTTAGACTCTCCTTCTGTCCTTAGACCCTCCTTCTGTCTTAGACCCTCCTTCTCGGCAGGAAAAACTCAAAAAAACCCTAAGGGAAAAAGAGAAACCTGGAGGAGAACCACAGTGAAGAAGGGATCCACACCCATGGACGGACAGGCTGTAGATGTAATAAGACTAAAGTTATAGAGTTTATGTTTGTGGAGCCAGAGTCCATTAGCAGAGGGAAACGACTTGTCTAGCAGGACCAGGACAGGCCAATCCTGGAGAGGGAGGTGGGGCGGATGTCCAGAAAGAGGAGGGAGTCTGATATCAGTGGTCCGGCCGGCCCACGTCACTGGAACAGCAGCATCTGAAATAGTTACACTCTCCGAGAGGACAGTGGGACAGGGGACAACAAGTGAATAGCAAAGAACAGACTAGAGATGAACTGTAATTCAATATTAGTCAACCCAGGAGCTGTTTGTGGAGCGTGAATGAAGGATTACGTCAGAAACTACACACACACCCGCACAAAAGGTTTACATATAGTTTAGTCCAGAACCCTGTACTACAAAGCTAGATTTGGGGTTTAGCGAGGTTCTGGTTAAATCTGGTCTGGCGGTCAACGAAACTGGATCACTTCCTATCAGGACAGATCTCTATGGCAACATGTGACAAACTCATAAACTGCTCCGGACCAGGTTAAGTTCCCGAATAAGTTCAAAAGGCTGTGGATCTTTATGCATCACTTTGACTGAATGAGCTGGGTCTTTAGCTCAAACTTTGTCTAAGTGGTCGATTTATTAAATGTTTGGTGATGTCTGCACATTAGTGCTTTAGTCTGTTATATCCACGCATGACATTTAAATGAACTTCAGCAATATCAAACAGGCCAAAGAGGCGCGTTTAGGCACAAACAGTAACAAGGCACTATAGTCCTGTTCACAGTGGTCAGCTCTGCAGACACAACAAACAGCTAGAGCAGCACACTTGTGACAATTCTTTGAGAACAGGTTTGGCGTGGTCAGGTTTTTCAGACTAAAATGTAACGCGCAAGAAAGAGAAGTTTTCAAAAAGTAGTGCAGATAGTTTTTTGTTTGTTTGTTTTTTTACTTAAAGTTGGAATAACTAACTTTTTTAGTTAAGTCAATCTTTGTGTTTTCCACCAAAAACTATGTGATAAATGCTATACTTTGTGAAAACTTAGCCCACAAAGTACTCTCTAAAGTATCTTAGTTCTTATCAGGAGCAGAATGCAGCGTTCTGATTGGCTGAACTTGGGTGGTTCTCTCCAGTTTTTGCCTGGGATCCAGAACCCACGCTTCAGCAAACTGTGAAGAGTGGGTCTGGTCACCACGCCCTCCGCCTGCGTTTCAGATCAAATCTACATCGTGCCGGACAATCAGATTAGTTTATTTGAGTGACGCAGATGAAACAAAGAAGCTGATTGGTCGTCTGCATTTAGACCAAAATCTAACTTCACTCTCCTCACATTAAAATTGTTTTTTGCTTTGCTGATTAATTCTGCAGAATTCCGCAATGTTTTTCATTTCCAACTGATATTTTTTCATGTATTTTTCGGCAGAAGCAGCCAAGTTAGTTTTCAGATGGCAGAAGATGAGCGTCTCTGATTGGCTAATTAATCTATCAATCACAGCTGCAGAAATTAGAAAAAGGGACAAGGTGACCAGACGATATATTTTTAATATATTGTCTGGATTTTCCAGGCAACTCCAGTTTCACTTTAAATGAGAAAAAGGGTTTTATTTCAAAATTGCAACCTAAACTTAATACATATTGATATTAATAATGTGTTGATGGATTTATGAGAGAAAGTTGTCAGATTTAAAACCTAAATTGAGTTTGCAGTGTGAAAATCACCTATCCCACCTTTAAGTAGAGTTCCTCCAATGATTTTTGATAAAAAAATAAATTTTTATGTTTTTTATGTAATGCTTATATCTGTATTTCTTATGTTTCTAAGGTTTTTCTCCCAAAGCCATCACCTTGTACTGTAGGCAGCTTATAAAGAGAATTTCCATATAGAGGGGTAATTTGTTCATCAACACAGGAGATATGAGCGCATCCAGTATGCAGAAGGAGCCGTGCCTGATTGACACAAGCTGTAGCAGCAACACTGGTCAGCGCTGTTGTCAACTAACTATAAGAGTTGTTCACTGTGAGAAAACAGTGGAAAATTGTCAGACCGGTTCAGACTTGATAGAAAACTCAGACTCTTGTCCTGTTTAGTTGTTTTATTGAAAGAAGTTTCTACAGCCAACTAGACGTAGAGCGGATAATCCCTCTAAAGCAGATCTTCTCAAAGTGTGGGGCAAAAGAAAGGCCTGATGCAGATAAAACAGGAAACGAACACACCACTTACTTAACTGTTATTAATTATTTTGTCGGCATTATTGCAACTCGATGCACGTGATGCATGAATGAAAATGGCCCGCTCTGCTAAGACTGCGCCCTTTTCACTCCCTCTCTCTCATAAACAATCCACATACAGAGGATCTCTTCCGCTGTAGTTATTGCAGTGGACACGAAGAAGAAAGGTCTGCTGTACAGACAGCAGGACAGAGACGAGTCTGCGTTCCATGTGAGTGTTTAAATCGTCCAAAAAAACCAAGAATCACGACCCGTTCAAGACTTCAAACCGATAACACCTCATTAAAAATGTGCGCAGAGAATCAGCCTTGATCAGCGGCGATGCCCGAACTTTTACTCCCGTGTTTGTGATGTTTACTTTGAAAACGTTAGAAACTTCCCACTGTGTATTTAGTGCTCACTCAGCTGGTTTTAACCAGGACTATCACAGAACTGGACCAGGTTTTCATCAGGCATGAAAATGTTAGTTACCTATGTAACTCTAGTTCCATGAGTAGTTAAAGCTAAAACCATTAGCTTGGTTTTATAAATTTCTGTTCAGCCTAAACAAGATGAAATAACATTCTGATCCTAAAAATTTTGAAACTGAAACTGTGATTATTCATTGAACTACAGATGAACCATTTTTAAATATAATTTGGTGTTAAAATTATGCATCTAAACCTAAATACCACAGACAGACATTTTTGTACTTTTGCAGACGGGGTAGGGGCGTGGATCATTTTTTTTCTAGTCCAAGGGGGGCATGGCAAAAAAAGTTTGAGAAGCACTGCTCTAAAGTATCTATTTAAAACTATAATATACTGGAGCCACTTTGCACTGTGCTCAGCCAGAAGAGCGACTTAATGTACATAATGTTTTCCTCCTTTTATTATCATGTTTTCCTCCTTTTATTCTGTGTTCTTGCTTTAGCCTTCCTACTACTATTTATCTTAACTTTTTCTGTATCTTCCTTTATCTAGTGACTATTTTTAATCTTGTCGTTCCTGTCCCACTCCCCTTTGGGAGTCTGTTCTAGGACGTTCCAGTGGCGAGGCCCCACCGGTTGTCAGGACCTGGTCCCTCCCCGCACGGACTCCTGCACTTTTGGCCTCCTGTGAAGTCCTTCGAGATGACGAATTGTCGTGATTTTGGGCTATATAAAAATAAATTGAATTGAATTGAACATAAGAGTCTGTTAAAAGCTATTGCATGTTTGTGTTCACGAACTGAGCCCTGCAACATTGCCATTTCCCCATTGTAGGCTAAAGGACACAACATTTTCTCCTCTAGCCGTCCCACTGTTTCATCAGGTTCTGCTTAGCTTCAGAGAACTGACAGGATCATGCGCCGACACGCTGGTACGGCCTGTGAAAAAGGCTTTAGTCTTCTCACTATAGGCTGTTGCTATAAATAGATAAACAGAACATATCATTTCTTTCATATTGAAGCTGTGGAGAGAAAGTGTGTTTATATAAATGATCGGGAGGTGTTTGAACAGACTGTGATTGGTCGACAGTAAGACATGACACATCTACAGGAGCTAAAACCAGAGTCTTCTTGGAGTTTAGCCATTTCTAATCTTAATGAAAGTGTCCAAAAGAATGAAAATTAAGCCCGGGGAGAGGCTGAGAGAAAAGGGCAACTCTGCTAAACTAATGCTGGGACAGAAAACCGGCCAGATGCAAGTACGGAAAGCTCTTTGACATGTTTTGACAGCTCCGGGCCTTTTCTTTTAACCCGACTCTTAAGCACTTAAATCAGAGCGCTGTATTGTTGCTGCCAACCCTCCACCTCTGCCAACACGCCGCACAAAAGCACCGGAGTCTTTTTATCACACTGCACAAGAAATCCATCGACACGAGACTTCGATCGGAGCCAATCTGCAACCGCTGCGTTCACGAGTGCGACACAGACAACTTACTTTTCCCAGGAACTGACTATTTTTATCAACAGTAGTCCATTAGAGGTTTCGCTTCTGTCATTGTAGTATTGGCATGAGGTGGGGGAACTGTTGCAGAATATAATCCATGTTAAAAATCAAGATCTGTATAAAGTTACCTGAGCTCAAAAGAATGGTTCATTTACAAATGACAGCAGTTTGTCACAGAATCAAGTCAGTGTTTGGTGAGGAACATTATTTCAGGTTTCTATCTGCTCTCCATCTGGTTTTCATCAGAGCCTCTTTTTTCTCTTGTCCAGTCATTGAGCTTAAAATGATAACTGAAGTGAGCCACTTCAAAACCCATCAAACGGAGCGGTACAGGTCGTTTGGGCCATGGAAAACAATCCGATTTCACAAGAAAGCGTACATACAGTATAGACCTAATCTTACCCATTTTAGTAACTTGAAGCCTAAATGTACTCAATATAATTAAAGAAAATGTCCCTACGTGGCTTCAACCAAAACTTGTGTCTATTTCAGCTTAAAATAAACAATATTTTGCGCTTTTTTCTATTGTGCAATATATACGGCATAACATAGACACTCAAAAAAGTGTGCTCATGTGCTATTTATGTATTGTGGTACATTTATATATACTCTCTTATGAGACTGTGTTGTAGAAACTGGATATTCTTACCAACTGAGTGGAGCCTATAGAAACAGGACTTAGGGTAACTGTAAAACTGGAAAATGCTCCAAACTATTATAGTTATAATACTTATAATAAGGATCTTGTGTACCACCAGTCCTACTATTACACTTCGAGAAACACTGGGTTTCCTCCGGGCACTCCGGTTTCCCCACCAACCAATAAGATGCACGTAAGTGAAATATCCTCCAGCTACTGTAGTCTTGTCCAAGCCTAGCAAGAACATTTGGAGATGGGTCTCCGAGCGCTGCACTGTGGCAATCACTGCTCCTTTAGGAGATTCCCCAGAGGCATTGAAGGATCGGTCAAAAGCAGAGGACACATTTCCCTACGGGGACAATACAGTATACCTTAACCCTAACTTTAGGCATTTCCATGGAGACAAGCAGTTGATTGGCTGTCCACCCGATAACACACCCAGTGTATATAGGCCCTTTTCACGCTGTGGATTGGCTAGTTCTGGTTTGCGTAGCACTTGTGGATAGTTCTATCTTGTTCCATTCATTCCTTATGAGGAATTTGTCGAGATGTGTTAAGATTAATTCATATTTAAAAATCACAAGGCATGGGGCAGATTTCAGCGACATCATCACTGGCAGCAAGATCAGACCTTCACATTTGAGGTAAATACTTCATCAGAGAACGACTATGTGTTTAAAACAGTGCGCATTTTGATCACAATGCTAAATGCTAATATATAGATTAACTTAAATATAAAGTAAACCGTTTAATTGAAAATACATTAGATGCCATGGACATTTGTGATCGTTGCCGTTTCTGCGAAGTGAAAATGAAAGCAGCTGATACATCAGGCTAGAGCAGCACCATCACATCATAAAAAATGTGATGTTTTAATCTAAATTTCTGGCAGCTGCTACTTGAACTACAAACATGTGGAACTACAAACAGACACTTGAATTCGACGTCACCTCTCAATTTTTGTTTGCTGATTGGTCGGTCGTCTCTCAAGTTAGCAGCAAACACTGAAATTATTGACCTAAATAAAGATTAGCTTCAGCTTTGCGGCACAAACAACACATTTTATAAACACCTGAGTTTTCTCTAGTGAAATATTTACCTCGTATGTGAAGCTCTGAACATGCTGCAAATGGTTATCTGGCTGAAACTTGTTGTAAGCTTTGTGTATCGATTAAATATTGAATTATTTTAGGACATTTCAGCTAATTCTCTATAGGGAAGGAATAGGACGAGAACAAACTTTCCACAAGTATTTTCAGACCAAGCCACAGCTCTATTGCTTTAAGCTCGGCAGCGTCCACAAACCCACAGTGAGACAAACACTGACTATTTACCAAAGCGGGCCTCTCCTTTGCCGTTCATTTAAAAGAGTGAAGCAGCGGTGGACCTGAGCTGGGAGCCAAAAGACATGCAACGCTGGTCCAACACAGTGCAAGTGAGCTGGCACAGTGCCCGTTACATCATACTCACAAAGCACTCTGTTTCTGCTGCAGTCTATGAACATTCTGACGCAAGCTGGATACAAAGAAGCAGGCTCATGTTTTCTCCGAGATGTGTCCAGGGTCAATACTGATTTTCCACAAATAAAGCAAAACTGAACATGGAATAATGAATGACAATGCGTGAGTACTCTAAGACCATGTCCACACAAAGACAAAACTAAGATCATTTACTTTATGGTTTGCATAGTTGAGGTCCGTGGCCTTACTTTGTAGAGCTTATTACAAACTTTGCCTGGGATAAGTTACCGTGCTGGGCATGTGAACACTTAACCCCAACCCAGTCCAGGTGCAAGTTTAGCAGAGCTTGGAGCTAATGAAACGGGGGCACAAGATAAGATCGAGTCCAAATACTAAAGTCTGAGACGAAACCAGGACCTTAAAGAACACATAATATGCAATAATGACTTATTTTTTTGTTGTTAGTGAAGTTCCTTGTACACCCAACACAGTCTCACTATAATGCGTACATTTACCACGACACAGAAACAGCGTATTTTAGGCATGAGTTCACAGCTATTTTTAGTAATTATGTTACGTCGTACGTTTAGCACGATATGAAAAAGCGTAAAAATGACACGAGATATCACAGAGTTAAAAAAGGACAGTTTTGGTTGAAGCCACGTGGGGACGTTTTCTTCAGGTGAAACAGGTAAATTTAGCATAAAGTTACTGAAATGTGTAAGATTAGGTCTGGGGCTTGAGGCAGGTTAAGATTAGAATCAGGATTTCATTAACATTCATAAATAAGAACACGTCTTAACAACCACCATTAAATGAATGGGGACTGTGACGCGTACTATAATTACACAAAACAGCTGTGAACTCGTGCTAACCATACCTAATTTACTTGTTGCGTAATTTCGTGTTAAATGTACGCTTTCTTGTGAGATCGGGCTCGTACACCAGCTCCAGTATACCATGGTCCGTATTTGCTCCATCCGTGCAGATTCACGTGGATTCCCGCAAGAACGTTCATATAATGACCTGAAAGCCGCATCAGACCGCTGCGACCTCCAGGAAAGTTAGATTCCGTACGGCAGTCCGGTTGCACCATCAGCCCCTCCGACCACCACCAACCATTCACACTCACGTCAGATCCAGACTATAGGCAAAGTGGGTGAAGTGTTTTGCTTAAAGGGACTATACTCGATTTTTTGCAACAAAATAACTTAAAAACAATTAGCTCTTGTTAAAGTATCTTTTCAGGTGGAAATTAGTCCTGTCTATGTCTAATTAAATTCTGTTTGTGTCCAGTTTTTTCTGTTGTTGTTTTTAGCATTGTGGCTAACTGTTGTTAGCATACAGACTCACCTCGCTGCTAACAGCTTTGAAAAATCATTAAAACGCATGATGATGAACAATTCTGAAGCTCAGAATGCATTAGCTAAGTGAGTAAATCTTGTAGACTGTAGGAAGTTTAAAATGAATTATTTCATTTTTGTTTAAATTTTTAAGGATGCAAAAATCAGGTACAGTCCCTTTAAGGCCAAGTACTGGCCAGGAACAACATAGCTTCTGAGATCTGACAGAATCAGGCTTTGCCAAGCTGCTACGTTTGGAGCAGGTCTGCAGCAAACCAGGCAAGATCACTTTGATTATTTTCCCTGAGTCAATTTATTTATTTGAAATATAATAATTAATATGTTTCCATATAAAAACATGGTAATTTTCCTTTGCAGTCAGTGGATGGAGTTCCCATTTCCTGACATCACAAACACATGACTGTGATTTGTAATTTAATAGACTTTTTTTATTTTATTTTAAGTCAGCATATCAAAGCAAATGAAGTGGTTTCAGGACAGATCTTAAGACTACTACGACTCTACTAAAAACATGGAAAAAACACTACAAAGAGTCTTCCAGCTGAGTACAGTTTATGTCATAAAAGCAGAAGAGCAGCAGTAACAGTGCCTTTTGTCCCACGGTGGTGATGATGCAGTTTGTTTGATGGCACACAGCCTGGGAGCTCGCCGGAGCCTGACAGCGGCTGGAAGCCACAGCATCTGCCACGGCTCAAAGGTTAATCAAAAGGTTAATGATCACACGCTGTCACATTCCATTTGGATTTCAATTCACTCGAGTCACGATTGTTGGAGACTTTTCAACAAAACAATCCAAAGTCAAGTTTGTCACGGCCCTTTTACACATCTGCGGGGACGCGTGAGTGACCGGAGCGTGAAGGAGACGTGTGGACGCTGAGGACGGTCCAAATAAAGCCCAATGGAAGGGTCCCAGTCCAAATAAACCCCGGTGGAAGAGAACCAAGGCAAAGAACGGCGGCTGGCTCGGCTGTTTGCCCTGCGCCTGCCAAGAGAGAGCACACTTCTGCTCACGCTCACAGACACACAAGAAGATCCAGGCTGTGACGAAGCATGTGTTTGTGGTGGAAGAATTCAGACGACACATTTATAGGATTTAACAGATCCTTCCAGAAATGCAAAGTATAGATTCTCTCTCTTTCCAGTGAATATAAATCTTTCAAACATTCTACTGTTTCCGAATCAGTCTTAACTTGTTTCCTACCAATTTAACTTCCGTCATTGACCTTATATTCTCTGCGGCGATGTGGGGCTCTCTGATGCACGTACTGACTTTGTCTACAGTCAAATACACGATGCAGTTTCACAGATTCACCAGCAGAGGGGGGAATTAGATGAGGATTAGGACTTAAAGGAGGTCACATGAAAGGCAATACATGTGCTCTACTGTTGACTTTTATTCTGCATTCAGACCGGACAACGTCGAAGCGTTCATGTCCCGTATTGTTTGTTTTGCCGTGTCGCCTGATTTTCAGAGCAACTAAGCCTTTGAAAAAAGCCTCAAAACAAGCAATCTTTCTCTAAAAAGTTATTAAAAGATTTAAGTTCACAATATTTGTTTCCTCTTGATGTGAGAGGAGAACAACATGTCACTACGTCACAGGAGAGCAGTGTCTGATTGGTGAATGCGGCCGCTGGACGCCTGAGTTGGGCCCTGCCGAACTTTCAGCATCCACCGCAGGTTGGAGCGTCTACTTCGCAAGACACGGCGTCAGGAGAAACCCGAAAAAGCGAATTTTGATGCCCTAAACACAAATTTGCTGGATGCGTCAAGGCGTTTAGTTTACACTTAACATGTTAACTGAACGCTTTGGACGCTCCGCAGCATCAGGCTCCAGCAGCTTCTGGAGGTCGTCTTTCATTTCAAACGGATTACAGGCAAAACATCTTGGATTAAAAACATAGTTGAGTAAGTTTAGATATTTGATCTTTAAACTGAAGAAAAGACGATCCTACTGGACTAGGACTCTGAGGAGAACGACACATGCAGCGAGTCTAGAAACTTCCTCTTCTGTGAAAAGTGTCAGAGGAAGTCAAACTACTGGATTTCTTCAATCCTGTGCTCCATGAAAGAGGCTGAATCTAGAGAATCTGCATCAGAAAGTAGACAACGTCCGGAACACAGCTTTTGTTGGTTTAAAGATGAAAAAGACACTCGTCCTCATTGTTTTAATCATGTAAACCTTGTGTTTTTATCCTAAAGACATTATTTCATTGTAGTGGCTCATATTCTTTCACCAAAAGTAGAACAGACTGACATGAAGTTTGTATTTGAAAAAGTGTCTGCTGACATTTGATGTACATGTTATGATCCCACGTGCAGAAAGTTTGTGTGTGTAGCTGTGAGTATTATTTAAAATGAACGGGAAAGAAGGTCAAAGCCAGAGCAGGGCTGGAGCTGAAAGAGTTAAAAGTGACCTTCAGACTTGGTCAATACTCTGCATTAGTCATCAGCTTTTCCAAGGAAAGACCCATACAAGCACCTTGACTAGCATATCACTCTTTGCTGAAAATCTATTTGATTAGGAATTAAATGTTTATGTAAAAGTTGTTTATTTGCCAATATACTGTATGTTTTACTTTGTTAGCAACACACATTTTCAGCCAGCCCAGTCTCTGAAGACAAATGTCAAAACGTACAATATTCACGTTTTCATGCTGTTTTTACATACTGTAAATACGCTACGAAAAGCCAAAACACATTTTGATTAAAGCCATGTGACGTAATTTTCTTTGGGTTTAATGGGTAAATCTTAAAGTTGGGGTAGCTAACTATTTTAGTTGTAAATAAGTAAACTTTGTGTTTTCCACCGAAAACTATATGATAAATGCAGCACTTTGTAAAAAAAAATGAGTCCACAGAGAACTCTTTGATTCGAATAATCAAAGCTTTTAGTTTTTATTTGGAGCATAATGCAGCGTTCTGATTGGCTGAGCTTGGGTGGTCCTCTCAGTTTCACTTTAAAAGAGAAAAAAGAGAGTTTTAAGTCAAAATTGCAACCAAAATTTATTACATATTGATATTACCAAATGCACTGAAGGATTTATGAGAGAAAGTTGTCAGATTTAAAACCTAAATTGTGTTTGCAGTGTGAAAATCACCTACCCCACCTTTAATCTACCCCAAGCCCCAAACCTAAACTTACACGTTTGAGTAACTTGGAGCCTAAACTTACCCAACATAAAAAGCAGAATAACCCAAACACTTGTGAATGAAACAAAACACAACTCTGCACATGTATTTGAAGAAGGAACACAAAAAAAGAATACATTTTACATAATCAAAGGACCTTTAGCGACCCATACAATTGGTTTACATGGCTCAGTATTGCTCAAAACTCCATTGTAACCTTTCACCAGTTTGTGGGGTTCTACTTTAACACTTGGCTTTGTAAACTTTGCTCTCAGTCTTCATTTGAGTCTCTCCAGGATGAATTATATTTACAAGAGTCAGCTCAAGACCGAGTCCGAGATAAGATGCCCTTGGCTGAAGTGATAGTGAACTGCAGGACAGACAGATAGGGCTTCTCTCAGGTCTCCCTCTCTCACTGTCTACAGCTGTCAAATGTGTGCTTTGTTTTTCCTCTCTCAGTCTCTCTCCAACACTTTGCTCCAATTTACCCTGCTCTGTTCCAATCTTTTCTGCTCTTAGCCAGCTGACCTTTTCCCAAACCACTTTCTCGTCTGTTTGAACTGCCGAGGTTCCCTTTTTAGCTCTAAACTCTAACCTCTGTAGACTGGAAATTGACTTTATGGTCTCTGAAACACCTTTTAATAGTGATAAGCCCCGCCTCTTCATAGTGATAAGCCCCGCCTTTTCATACTGATGAACCCTGCCTCTTCATAGTGATAAGCTCCATTTCTGTAGCATTACAGGAAGCGCAAAAATGACAAGAATATGTAAGAAACCGGGGCGTTATTTTTGACTCTGAGCTGACTTTTGTTCCACACAATAAAACATCACAAACATAGGATTTTACCATCTCAAAAACATCACCAGATCACATTCCCTCTCGCGCTTGGAGAGAGCCACTAGTGGCCAACAGGAATAATTGTGCCCATTGTAAGACAGTATGATTTGAGTTTCACTACTTTGTAGGTAGGCACCGTCTCTTCAACTTGTTAGTAAGCATAGTGAATTTTGATGTAACTTCGTAGATTTTTTCGACTATGTTCATTCTCCTCTGTATTTTTTGTTTATACATTTTTAGTGTTTAATCTGTCCACATGACTACCTCACATTACGTCTGTTCAAGCCTAGATGAAGAGCTAAACCAGACGTGGTCTGGTCATGTGATCTAGTGACGGGATCAAAGCGTAGACCGTGAGGAAGATGACTGTAAGTTAAAAGGCATTCTATGTAAAAAAGTGTTTGGGGCCTAACATTTCAAAAGCAAGCAGGAACTGCCCATCTTCTCAACAGCCCCACTCAGCCCCACATGGAATGGAAATGTCTCTCTGAGTGAGTTAGGCAGAAGCAGGTAGAGCCAAGCTGAGCTGAGACTGTTAGAAAAGCCCTAAACCAGTGGTGCCCAACTCATCCATCGTGATCGACTGATCGATCTTTGAGGCAGTGGAAGTTGATACCAAAGCCCCTTCTGTTTATACAAACTTTAACAGCGAGATTGATTGATTCGGTCTGTTTGACAATTTAGACAAAATTTAAATTTCACGTCATTCAACAGAAAAGGTTTAGGCAGAAGTAAAAGCATACTTCTAATGCCCACCTGTCTATAACACAGAAGTTAGTTATTTCCAAGACAGCGATATGTCAACAACTTCAACTTGTCAAAGTAGAAATAAACTTTTTTACAAAATAGGAAAATAAATAAAATAAAACAAAAACAAACTAAAGGGTCACTAAAGGAGCAGATGTCTAGTGTCTCATTCAAGAGCTGCATAATTATCATAAATCATAGATTTGTACTTTCTTTTAAAGGATACAATTGTATTTGATTTTTTCATCCAATGCGTTTCTGTGAACTACACCATGAGTACTAATGCAAAAACTTTTTTATTTGTTCTGGCTTTGATTTTTTGAAATGTTTTTATTCAATTATATTGACTTTCTTTTTCTACAAATAGCTTTAGTGTAGAAGAAGGCAGTGTGTGTTTGTGAGCTCTATACATCACTATGGCTGTATTCAGGTCTGTATTCAGAAGCTCAATATATGCGCAAATTACAACCACATTTTTTTTTCAACATTGCTAATAAATAAAATTATGTAAATCCAGGCTCCGGTGTCCTGTCTTTGTATAATACACAGCCATTGAAGGTTGTAAGTTTCAACTGCAGACCACACTTTCACTTTTTATCTTCCTGTCCAGCTTTTTCCTACCAGAGCTTTAAACCTCTCCTTTCTCTTCATCATGTGCCTCTAATGCTTTCCTTTCCCCCACACTTTCCCAGTCGATGCTTCTCTTTCTTCTCCCAGTTTCATCTCTCAGTCCGGAGCTGGAGTGTTGTTTACCCTCCGCAGACGCAGGATAAATGATGTGGTATTGAAGCAGACACGCTGGGATGGATGGAGTGTAGGTGGGAGTGTGGAGAACAGAGATGAGGGTGGACAGGCTAAAGCTAAAGCCAGCGCTGAGCCTCTGGAGCTGGGCTAACACTGGGCACTGAGAGCAGGAGATCCAGTTACAGAGTGCACCTTTAACACGAACTTGAATAAAAGCAGGATTTTGTTTTTTTATTGCGAAAAATGAATAATGAAAATCTGTGTTTTGAGCAGAGCGAGGCAGTGAAGGCGGACACAGATACAGGCAGTCGGTAAGGAGGGTCGGGTCTGACAACAACACTACTAAGTTCTCGGTAATCTTGAGAGATCAATCTGAGTGAAGGTGGCAGTGAAGTCAGGAAAGAGCAATTACATCTGCGGATAGCGCTCTGGCCTCACGCTGTGGAGTTTGTATGTTCCTCCCCGTGTCTGGGTGGTTTCCTCAACAACCAATAACATGCAGGTTAGGGAACACTTGGTGATGGTCAGAGGTTGAGGCGCCAGGTGTTTAGGCGACTCACTTCTGCTGAGCTGCTCCAGGGCACTGTTTTGATCTGAAACGGGACATGTGATGATTATTTAATTCATCTTTAAAACTTGATTTCTTGTCTCGTCAGTCTCTCCTGTTCAGATAAGTGTGTAACATTTCCGTGGTCTAAGGCAGCGGTGGCAAACCCGAGGCTCGCGAGCTGCATGTAAATGTTTCCAGCTGTGGCTTTTGTCTGAATGTGACATAAAAAACAGGTTTACACACTGCCCTTACTGAAGTGTGTGCAGCAGTGTTTTCTCTGCTCTGATCACACAGGACAGTCCTGAGTCTGACTGACGCTCCTAAAGACCAGTTTTACAGGGACGGAGCTAAAGGCGTCCGGGGCTGGGGCAATTAAGTCTGCTCTCTATGGAGGGGAAGGCTTTTTGATTTACTGACTTTGACATGACATTTTAATTATTGCACAATTCGCATCACATAATGAAAAGATTACCTCTAAAACTCACCAAATGCAGGAATTTAAAAACATTTCTGAATCCATAAATGCAAATTCAAAAACACACACCAGTGTTAGGCCTACTGAATTTGCGTCCACACTGCCCTGTCTACAGTATGTCTAACAATGTTCCATTTGTTTAAGTGCCTCTGACAGGATGAACCACTCATTTCACTAAAACAAAGTCAAGATCATTACATTCAAGATTCCACTAAACATTTTGCAAAATTCATATCAGATTAGACATTTTTTAGGTTTAAAAATGTACTTCCTGTTCATAGATGATGACATCTCGCTAGGGAGTTGCTTAGCAACAATTTCATAAATTGGGCCAAATCTCTTCTAATGTAAAAGATTTTAACTTCTTGTGCCATTAAATTACAAAACAACACACTCAATTTGTTAAATGTATGTTTATAAAGTCAATAAAATATGTTAATTGCGAGAAAATTGAACATGACTTTGTGTCCCTGTCTGATGTCATCAGTTAGGAACGTGAATAACTTCCTGTTATTTTCAACATACTGTATTTTCAAACTTTTCTTCACAAACTTGTTCTTGATTCATGAAAAACTACAACTTATATTTACAACTAGTGTTCATCTACTAAATTAAATCAAAATTGGAAATTTGTAGAAACCCGTCATATGCACTTTTAAGTTTGTTTGTTTGTTTGTCTGTTGTTGTTAGCAATGTGGCTAACTCCTGTTAGCACACCAACATGCCTAACTCTGCAGCTGTGAAAAAAACACATGATGAACAATATGAAGGCTCAGAACGCAAGGCAAGGCAAATGTATATGTAATACTTAGCGCAACTCAAAGTGCTTTACAAAACGCAATAGGTAAGTGAGCAAAACAACTGATGTAGGAAGATATAAATGTGACAGAATTCATTCATCTTAAAGAAAGCAAAAATTGAGTATAGGCTTATATAAATTCTAAGTTTGTTATAGATGCATCTGGAAAATGTATAGTCTGAGGAAGTCAAACATTACATTTTGGCAGCGCTGGACACTTACAGAAAAAAAGAGGCTGAATTGTACTTTATCCCGATGAAACAATTGGGGCCAAGAACATTTTCCGTCCACTTTCTGTCAGACATGCACATCAAGGAGAGATTCAGGGAAACCACAGATGCAGAACTTGAAAACATCGTGTTCTCTCTTTTGCAGATAAACTGGTATAGAAGTCTGTCCCGAGCTGTGATGGAGCGGCGGCATGAGTGGATCTTTAATGTTTTTCAAGCTCGCATTTGTAAACACAATGAGAAAGCACTTTACGCACCGCAAGGCAAATTGTCTTAGATTGGTTCTATTGGAAGCTTCAGAATTTAATATACATCTCATAACTGTCTTCTCACTTGTGGAAAAGATGTACATATTCTTTACCGTCACACATGTCAAGAAGATCGCACGTTCTCCTGTTTTCTCTACGTCTTCCCCCTCTCTCTCCTCCCCCAGAACCACAATGCAAAGAGGGGTTTTAATTAAAATAAATTGTAAAATGTCAAGAACAGTTATGTTAGTAAAAGGGGTTTACACAGCAGCACCTGATCATAAAATACAACAAACAAACTTTATGTTCACAGTAAAACAAACATGATTTCCGCGATAAAAATAACCTCTTGACACGACTGAACCAAAATCATATACTGTCATTTGAATTGGACATTGACTGCCACGATGGCGTAACTTGTAGAGTGGCAAACTTTCCCCTGGAAGACCCAAAGTCAAGTCCCAGGTAGGCATGGGACGATATTAAAATTTGTACTCACGATTATTGTGATTAATCGCGATTAACGATATTATCACGATAATTTACGACACGTAAAAGTGCTCAGATTCAAAATTTCTTAGCGCACAATCTGTATTTGTTTGAACAACTACTTCTTGTGTTTTGGTCTAAGTAGAGTCAATAATAATTCAACAATAATAATTGAACAAATGTTTACAATGTTGAGCAAAAATCTACTAACTTTGTCTCAGAGTCATTAATTAACTTTAACACATGAACCTTTTCTTTGTTTAACCATAATACAGCTTTTACTGGGTTCATAGCGTCAGATTTTAGATTCTCTTATGAAGCCACAGGTGAGCTCCTGCCGCTATAATTGCGATTATTGTCACATACGATTATGACAATTATGAAAAAATGCCACGATTATTTAATTTTGACCCTTAATTATTGCAATTAGCAATAATATCGGTACCACTTTATATTAATTATACCTTATTTAGCCTTACTAAAGCCTTATTAAAGCATGAACAAAGAGTTAACAATTAATGAACAAATCATTAATTAATGAATGGAAGTGTTTATTAAGGCTTAGTAACTGCTCAATAAAGGAGCTAAGATCAGGATTTTGGGTTGAAGGGTGGGGCTTGTGGTAATTAAGTCGTTACTAAGCCCTAATAGCCTATTTTGTTCATTAACTTCTCATTTCTTCATTAAGAATTAATCCATTATTGATGCTTTATTAAGAGTGTATTAAGGCTAATCAAGATGTAGTTAATATAAAGTGTTTCCATAATATCGTATATCATTCCATCCCTAGTCCCAGGTGGAGCAAAATCCTTCTTTGCTACAACTGCAGTGCCATGTTTTGTACTCACGCACTCGTGCCACTGCAATCCAAAGTCTTGTACGCTAACCACTTGAACCTGCATTCTACATGAGAGCCACAGATACTGTAGTTGCATGAACGTGTCGTGGTTGATGCTTGAAAGCTGGAAGTTGGTTGTGTTTCAGGACAAGCAACAGAATTGAGTTGTGTGTAGGCACCTTTACTCAGAAATGTTCACGTTTTTTACAGCATCAAATAGTAGGGGTAGAACTTATATTCACACGCGGTTTCTACACGGACACAATTAAGCGATGCAGCGCTAGCTTATTGTTTGGAATTTTGAAAACTTCTTTCTTGGGCTATTATTCACCCACGCTGCTGTGTGAATACTTCTGATCTATTTACGTGTCTATGCGCTCGTAAACACTGCACAATCATCAAGGAAAATGACAAACGTTTGGACTCACCGCTGCTGCCGCATCCCATTCACCTGTAGCACACACAGACACAGCCACACGTATTTCTGTGAGTCAAATCCTGCACAAACAACGCTCCGTCTCCACATTCACTTGTCCGCTCTGCGTGGATCAGACAGAACCATCTTAAAGTCTCCAACATCTTAACTTGCTTCTTCGAGCTTCCTCCTGTTACATCGATGCACAAACGCTCTGCATCCACGTCGTGTGTCACTGTTCATTTAGGCAACATTAGATAATTATATAAATAAATAACTACAAGCTCAATCTAGTTATAAAATTTGTTTCTCTGAGATACTTCTGCTGCAGGGCATCAGTGTTAATTTAATATTAATAGAATAATGTTCCTTTTTCAGTGAATATACATATACAAATATTTATTGGACCTATTTAAAAATAAACTGAAAGTCTACCGAAAAAAACTGAACCAACAACTTTCAAAACTGAAAACCAAACTGAATATGATTTTACCCCGGGCTCACACTGCCTCCAGTCCAGATCCAGATCCGGATCCGTCTGGGTCTGGTTGTCACTCACACTCAGGGGCGTTTCAAGCATCTCAAAAGTGTGGGTGTCGAGATTTCATATATATATATATATATATATATATATATATATATATATATATATATATATATATATAATACATTTTATTTATAATGCACTTTCCATTTCAGAGAAATCTCAAAGTGCTATATATATATATATATATATATATATATATATAATATTGCATTTTGCAAAGTGTAGACATTTACTGCACACTTGTAAATCAAATCATCATATTTAACAAAACATAATTATTCTATTGATCTTCATTTTACAATTTATTTCAAATACAACTCTTAAGGTATTAACCATTTAGAAATGCCCATATTCATGCAAACTGTCTATAGTGCACAGAAAGAGTTGCACAACTTATAGGCTATTAACATCTTCCTAATATTGCCTAATATTGGCCATATGATACGGAAACATTAGACCTGTTCTTAAGTCCCTATAAAAACGGAACATAGGCGATTTGATTTTTTTTCTTCACAGTAAAAAAAAAAGTGTGTGTGTGGGGCGGAGCCTGTCGCCCTGACAACGGCTTGAATACTGTGAGTCTGTGGAACTTTGGTCTGTGCGTTTTAAACATTGAAGAAACACGAGTCCATGTGAATCCCTGATTTTACTCCGTGTGGTCACTCGCTCGTTGACCAGGCCTTTCCTTGTCTCTGTCTCCCACAAACTGCGCTGGAGATGTAGGTCTATGATCAAGAGTCCGCTTTTAGTGAAGGTCTGTGCGCATTGAGACGTACAGACCGTGCGTAAAGGCACGTTGCTCTCCAGAGCGCGCTTGTAGGCAGTTCGTGCCTTACGTATGGGGCACAGTTCATTCACTGTGGTGGAACCCGTGAGAAACGGAGGAGAGAGAGGGAGAGAGGGAGCGAGAGAGAGCGAGAGAGAGAGGGGGAGAGGGAGAGAGAGAGAGGGAGCCCGGGCTCAGGGATCGCAGTGCAAAACGCGCGTTAGGACCGCAGAAGGAAAGAAAGAAAGAGTTCTCTTCAGTACAGCGCGATAGATGCATTCGCCAGTAGATTTCCCTGAGCCTAGATAATTTCAAATGACTAGATATGACATGTATCGCATTTTGTAAACGTGAACCATCATTTTACGCAAGTCCACCCGTTCTCACTCCTGAGGATAAAGCACACACACCGTGCCGTAAAAGAGGGAGGGGAGCGAGCGGGGGTGACGGAGAGGGGAGCGCGCTGCGTTCTACAACTGCAGCGCTGTGGATTTGAATGTAGATATTTCATTAACTTTTGTTTTAGAACGTTTGGTGTAAAATAAAGTGTGGGTGTTGAATTCACGAGGCCACAGACCTGTGGGTGTTCCATCCCCCGCGGGTGCGACGCGCGTGCTCACACTGCCTCCAGAATATGCATGCGTATGTACGGACTCTGCTGGTCTCATGAGACCACGAGTTCACGGGGATTCACGCTCAACTTGGGAGTTTCGGGGAGTTTACGTGATCTCTGACACATGGATATGTAAACAAGGAACACTAGCGCCGTGTTTTGGGCTTATTTCACGTCACTTGATTTTCTGTTGGATTTTTCGACGCATAACAGGTAAGTACGGGACGTTTATTTGCCTCCTGTGTGTTCAATAGTCGCTTATATATCGAGCATTTTGCCGTATTTGTTGTAGTAGCAGAAACGTAATGTTTTTACTTTGAAAACCACCGGATCCATTTCACCCGCGAGCGCTTGGTTTCCTGTTTGTCGTGTCTTGTTTTCACAACTTCATCAAAAAGGGCTCCGGAGCGCTCCGGCAGTCCGGAAAAATTTCAATGAAACGGAAATGATCCGGACGTACGGAGCAGAGCTGCGCGGCTCACCGGACCGGACGGATTGCGGTGTGAGAGCCTCTCATTACTTTTCAAGAAACTGCAAGCCTCCGTACGCCGAACCGGAGTACGGACCGGATCCAGTGTGAGACCGGGGTTAGAGTATGTTACACCCCTCCTACAACTAAAAACATGTCCATTAATACCTCCCCTGACCCTTCCCCCAGGGCTCCCCTGCTAAAGAGATTCTGAATCTCAGTGGGACTTCCCTGGTTAAATAAAGGTCAATAAATTAATTAAATTATCAAATAGAGATGCCATATAATAGACACAAGAAAAAAAGTGCTAGAGACACGCTGATGATACACTATTAACATGTCACATTTTCATCTTTCTGTGAGACCGTGTTGATCCTTCAAACACTGCAAACAATGAGATGACAATGAGACGTTTAGGTGATCAACAGAGCTCAACATTCTCTAAAAAAAGTGATCACTTTGAGTCTGTCGAAAAATTCTTCTTGATATTACGACTGAAGAACGAAATAGGAGGTCAACACGGGGCCAAGCCCGTGTTCTTTGTTATGGCTTTAAGAACAACTGAAAAGAGAGTTGAAAGTCTTCCACAGCAGATGGACATTCTCATTAAAGCCAAAGAAAACAGACCTCTTATCCTTCCAGCCTTTGTGCAACATTACATACAGATCCGGTCTAAACTGGAGCTGTGGAGGGGCCATTTTCACGTCTTAAGAAAATAATCCGTCTCCGTGGTGAAGAACTTCTGTCTGACCTTGGTCTGATTGCCATAGAAAGACACATCTCAAAAGTTCACTCGGAGGTAATCAGAATCTTCAAAGAAATGGTTCAAGGAGGATGTTTAAAGAAGATACAGCGCTGTTGTAGAAAATGGACAGACAGCTTTGATTGAGAAAATGTACCTAAGAGAACTTTGCTTTGAAGGAGAGCTATTGTGACTTTTCTGTATATTTAGGATCAAACTGTGGCATATGAAGATCAATAATTCACATTCTGTTCATTGCAAAACACTAAAATGGTCTAAAACAACTTAGAAATAGTAACAATGAGTTCCTGTTCAAAAAATGGAACTTTACTAAGCAACATGTATTAAATTACTCTTTTTTGTTGTTGGTAATTGACTACAGGAAAGTTTGGGGGCGTGGCCTGCTTCCCCTTTGGTAGACCACGCCTCCAAATTGAGACGTGTTGCCAACTGTATTTATTGATTTAGACTGGTTTATAGCATAAGTTAATTTAAGTACATGCCATAAAAGGTATAATTCACTTTTTTCTTTTCTGTTTTGCAGTTTAAGCAACTCATGCTGATGAGTGGGCTGTGAATGTTAAAGTGCAGCTAAACGCACTGTCAGACACTTTCTACGCCCACAGGTGAACCCCAAACAGGCTCGAAAAGTGGGAGACGCCCGTAGGACTTTTAAGAGACGCACAGTGGTGTGAACAGACATTGATTGACAGCACCAAATATGGACAGCGAGACTGATGTGAGTTTTGTGTGGGAGCGATCCTGACCTGTGGAGAAGTTCACAGTTCTGAGGCTGTGCCACAGGGCTGTGCACAGGTCTAGTTGCTTACTTGCACATCAAAATTATGATGTGAACAAGTGAGTATTTCTAAAATTGAAAAGGAGAAAAACGAAACAACGAAATGAGGATAGAACCTACACATGATTTTTGTATCTTGTATTTAAAAAAGTTTTGGGAAATGTATTTATGTCATGTGACCTGGAAACATCATCACATGACTTGTACCATTTAAAGAGGCTGTCAAACACCTGTGTTACACTGCCCTGATGAAGACTCATTGAGTCGAAACACGTTGGCGTTATTAAAAACATCATTCAACCAGACGTGCCTCGGATCTCTTTATACTTTCCAGCTGGCCTTAGCAACGATGGCAGAAGGAGGAGTTTAGATAACCCACTCAGGTGGCTCGTCGGTCACGTCAACACAATGTTTTGTGGGCGCTTACTGAAATGCACTGATAGCGCTTGTCCAATGCGGAAGCACAGTCCACACATAACTGCAAAAGAAGCGAGTTTGCACAAAAATGTCCAAAGGCCTGGAAAAATGTCATAATTAAATTTTAACCCCATATACACATTTCGACAGTAAAAAAAAAAGTTTATTCTGCGTTTAGTTTTTCTTTAAAAACACAGGCTAAATAGCAAAAGAAAGTGAATGGTTTCACAGTGTGCAAAATAATTGAGGTGCAAATGTGTAAAATAAACTGTAATTAACTGCTTAAAAGAAAATGGTCTTCTTTGCACACTGCTGCATAACCGGTCATACCAACATCTGTCTGAATCAGAGGTTACATTAACTGACGATTTTTTGACATTTACGGTTTATAATTTGCTTTGACGGGAAATTTCCAAAGCTCTCTGTCATTTTGATGGGTTGAAAATGGAGCTGCACTTTTACATCCAGCCTACCGCATCCCATCCGGATTCCAGATCTCCCACTTATTCAAAATCAGGAAGGGACAGATGCCGCTTTGAAACTCATTCATTCATTCACAAATATGTCCTCTTTATTTTTTGTTTGATGTGAAAACTTTGGAGAACAACTTTGTTACATTGAAGTCTGCATTTGCATATTGTGTTTTGGTATTCACATTCTCCAGTCTCACGACTAAAACAAGTTTCCAAGAATCCCCCCCCCAAGTCTCCGTCAGGTCATGTGTCCTCATCCGCCAGGTCGTTCCGCACTTGTACAGCTCCGGTTTAATTGCTTGTCGACATGTAGCTGTTACGAAACCTGCATCTTAATGGACCGCTCCAATAACGCTTTTGAATTTAAGCCATTTTCACTCATGTAGCCGCTCGTTCCCGCCGTGTAATTGTCACTCAAGCCGACCGCAGACTTCGCCAAATGTCCTGAAGCTTTGGCAGTGAGCTGTGTCAGACTGAGAGCGGCGCGTAGGAGGAGGAGCAGGTGAATGACGAAGCAGGCACAAAAGCACACGAACGCACCTGAGGCTGAGCGCAGAGCAAATAAAGGGTTCATCCACAGAGCCGAGACGGTGGCTGCATGTGTGAAGGCTGGTTACATAACAAGGCACTTTGGAGAAAATGACACATATCAATGGACTGGAAGGTTTTTGAAATGTTTTTATGGATTTACGATAGCTGCGTGGTGAAGTTTATTACAGAGGTAGTGTAGACAAAACCACTTATGGCAAGACCGAGACAAGACCAAAACCACGTTCCATCAAGGCTAGCTTTGTGATTTGTACCATTATTTGGGCCAGGATCTCTATTTGCAAGTTTAGCACAACATGTGGTAATGACTGACATCCAAAAACACACCGCACGAGGATTTTGAAGTGGAATGTCAGGTGAAGTTTGCCTGGAAAATCCAAGCAATATATAAAAAAAATATATTGTCTGGCCACTGAGTCCCTCTTTCAAATTTCAGTTGCCGTGATTGACAGATTAAATCAAGCATTGTCTGCCGTGGCAAAACCAACATGGCTACTTACGACAAAAAAATATACATGGGAAAAAATATCACATGCAACTGAAAAAACAACACAAATTTCTGCTGAATTAATTTTGGTCTAAATGGCAGAAGTCTTTCTTTCATCAGCGACACAAATAAACTAATCTGATTGCTCGTACGATGTGGAATTGATCTGAAACGCAGGAGGGGAGAGTGGTGACCAGACCCACTGAAGTGTTGGCTCTGAAACCCAGGTAAAGGCATCAGGCTCGTTTCACTTGCGCGCCCCTGTCCACACATCAGATCATGCACATGACACACAGAAGTGGTCATGGTGTATTCAAGTGTATTTTTCCTGTTTGAGCCTGCACAGTTAAGCAGTTTTAACTCATGCTGCATAGAAAATGTTTGATTTATGCAATTGGAAGCCTAAGGCAGAACTACATCCCACCACACACTGTTGAAAACCAACTATTGCTTGTGTAGATCTATTCTGTTCTGCTGTTGACTTCCTCACAGCAGCTGCAGTCACTTCTCTCCATTCGCTCCTTGTGTGTCATCAAAAGGCCAGTCTTGGTCTCTTGACCTTTACCTCTACTTAGAGATAAGGGTTAAGGATTGAGCTGGTGGTATTTAGAGTCATTTGCCTTGTAGCATTTTAATATCAACTTTGGTGACAACTAGTTTAACTTTGAAACTTGTTTTAAAGGTTTAAACCAGTGGTTTTGTGAGTGTGTGGCTGCGTGCGTGTCTGTGAATGAGACCACTTTGGTCATATTTGATAACATCGTGAAGAATCTAGACTTATCAAGACAATAGTCTGATACAAGCTGCTTTTGTCACACAATCGCATCGATGAAGCTCTTACTGACTCACTCACATTATGCATCGGTGCAAAAGTAATCTTCTCATCACTAGTAAACAAAGAACATTTGCGTTAAGTTTTGGGCTTATAAAGAATTTGGCAAAATGTAGAAAGAGCCTCAAAAAATTCCAATCATTGATATATTCATCTAAAATACTGTCACAGAGCATATTTAACACCAGTGGTGAGGCATAAAATGGGAGTGGCAACTGATCCTTTTTGTCCATTCTGTCCCCCAGATACCATAGGCTCGTTTATTCATGTTGTATGGGAATGTCCGGAGGTTCAGGAGTTATGGACTAAAGTAATTAAATGCTTAATTACTATAACTGGAATAGCTCTAGCCATGGAACCAGCTGTGCATCTTCTTAATGATGACTCTCAATTTGCTCTCAAGATGAGACTCGTAAAGTTTGGCTGGCGGGTCTTACCGCTGTCAAGAAAATTATAGCCCAAAGATGGAAACCACCAAATGACATATCGTTTGTACATTGGCTAACGGTGCTTTTTGGACATTGCATATCTTGAATTATTTTCAACTAGGATCAACAGAGCATCTCAACGGACCATAGCAGCATGAACCCTGACTATAATCACATGTTTACCCTAAAACACTTCAAATATCATCACTTATATAAATACAGGATAAATACCTTGGAAGTATTTGTAGTTTTATTAAAATAGTAGTTTAAAAAAAATTACAGGGAGCCGGCATTTTGCTTTGGGTATGACATCAAATGGTTGTCTGTGTCTTCTGGTGGTTGTCAAGGTAACAGCCAAGGGAGCAACTATGGCAGGAGCAACCATGGCAACAACAAAAAGCAACCTTTTGACATCAACAACCCAGAATGCATTGCACCTGGACAATATGGCTGCTGCCAGTGGCTCCACAACAATGACAATTTTGTAAAAAATAGTAAGGGGTTATATATTTGTTTGCATTTTTTAGTAAACATGACCTGTACTAGCATTTAAGCCATATTTATCGTCATAGTCAGGGATCCTTTTAAAACTTTGCGAAATGATTGTCATGATTGACTGGTGGAGGGTGGGGGGATGGTCTTTAAACTTAATTTTTTTCAAAAAAGGGAACGTGTTCTTTGCAAAGCGCTTGCTAGGTTTCCTGTTTGTTGTGTCTTGTTTTCACACCTTCACCAAAAAAGGCTCGGAGCGATTCGTTAAAAAGGTCTTAACACATCGGAGTCCTCCTCGCTTCTTTTCAAGAGGCGGATACATTGGATCTAGTGGTTTTGCAATGACCACAATGTAAATTACCAATCTATGTCTGTCAGACTTTATACTACACACAATAAAAAAAGACAAAAACACCACTAACGTTGCCTTTAAAGAAAGTATCAATGATGGAACCGTAGAAGCTACATTGAGCCTCCCTAACAGTGGCTTTATAGAGAAGGCAAAGAGTCGTCTAAGGAGGTCAGAAAACACTCAATCAATGAACTAAAAGCGGGTCAGATCTGCTCCGAAGACTATCCAAGGCATCAGTTCATCAGAGAGTCCACAAACAGTTTGACAAAAGGTTCAGCGGCGGTTCAGAGCAGGCCCTGGGAGAGTCTGTGAAGGCCGTGTCGCGCTGGAACTGACGGAGCAGAAGAAGAGGCCGGGCAGCGGGCTTATGTAAGGCGGACAGGAGAGACGGCCCGTACACCGATGTGATCTGACTTTGAAATCAACAAAATGAAATGGGAGATACAAGCCGGAATGGCCGACAGACAGGCTTTTTAAAGTACTCTGGAGCAGTCAGTGAAAGAGTGTGTGTGTCGACGAGGAGACGGAGAAGTGTGGGAGATGAGCGTTGTCAGAAGAGAGGGTTTGTTTTAAAAAGAGAAGTGATGTTAGAGAAAGGGAACAGCTTTGCAAGAGAAAAAAAATCTGCAGAGTTTAAGGATGTTTGTGTGGCTTACTTTGGCAGACTAAAATAACAATACCGTTTTCTTTGTGTGCTAGTTTATAGGGGTATTCCATGAAGCGAGCTAAAGCCAAAGCCTGGCTTATTTGGCCAATCTAGGCTTATAAAATCTTCATTTCCGTTCCACTAACGCGGCTAACCAGAGGTGACGCTGAGTTGCCGCAGTAACAAGTGCACAGACATAAACCTGGTCGGGACCAGGCTAACACTCAAGATTATTTTAGCTTTGTCTCAAAAAAAACGTCTTAAATCACATGTTTATCCCCACACACTTCCACAACTGTGTGAAATCTCTCTGTCTGTCACAACACAACTTATAACGTCACTTTTTATTCACTTTTATTTACTTGGCATTGGCACCAAAGAGCCGCTCTGACCGTTTCTTTTCATCCTTTTTGAGCCGCTTTCGCTGTGGAGAGATGCGTTTGTAAGAGCAAACGTCACATTGGCTGCACAAAAAGCCACATATTTAACTGGAAAATTAACTTGTAGGCTACTCCTACGTGCCTCTCGATACCCGCATCGGAATAAACCAGTATAAACTGAAAACTTTTGTGATGGAAATCAAACTGTAGTCCGTGTGCACTTTGGCTCCTCACGTGTTTCGTTAGATCATGTAAAATAAGTGTTTTTCTCTCTCGTTCTCAGTGATGTCTTCGCTCCATTGATCTGGCCTCGTCACATTCAGCGGGAGCACGCTCACAGCCCAGATTAATCTTCAAGCTTGAATTATCGTTGCTCAGACCCAGGCTTATTTCTTTCATGGAACCACTTGAGGCTTAAGTTGGAGATGAAGCTAGTTTCAGCTCAAGATTTTAGGATAAGCCTAGACTTGTTAAGCCACTTTCATGGAATACCCCCATGATTGTTGGTGCAGGAGAGAACCACAGGACACAGCCGAACAGAGTCAACATACATGTGCTGCTATGGTCGGTTCAAACTGTTCCCATCACGGCAGCATGAAAAAGGAAGAGGAAGTTACAACACACGAAGAAGAAACGTGGGCGGACCATGACGGCAAAAGTACTGCAGTCCATTACTTGAGTAAAAGTACTGCAGTCCATTACTTGAGTAAAAGTACTGCAGTCCATTACTTGAGTAAAAGTACAGTCCGTTGTGTAAAAAACAGCTCTGGTAAAAGTCAAAGTCCTGCTGAAACTCTTTTACTTGAGTAAAAGTCTAAAAGTAAACCTGTGTAAATTTACTTAAGTAAAAAAGTAAAAATCACACTTCCAAAAGTTATTATCTAGTCTCGGTTAAAACTACCAAAATACTAGATTTTTGTCAGGTTATTTCACTTGTTTCAAGACATTTCTGATGTTTTCAAGAGATTTGAGCTTGAATCAAATTTGCCAATGACTTGAGTAAAAATGTTTGACAACATTAGCAAATAATTTGACTTGAAATAAGAAGAAACTTACTGAAACATGGCAGAAAACACATCGAAACAAGTCATAGAATCTAAGTACTACTATAGGCTGCACTTGTTAATAGTAAGTCTATGAGAATCTATCATTTTGCTGCATTGCCTTATAAGCCGCACAGTTCAAAGCTCATGAAAAAAACCATCTGAACCTAGAAAAATACAAAAAATCCAGATTTTAAAACATTTTTACCAATCTCAAAATGCATTATTTGCAGAGCATAAAGTTGGTTTGTAATGTGAGTGTGAAATGAGCTTTACAGAAAATGTCATCATTCATCTTTTATCATGTCATTTTTATTAGAATATATAAAGTTTTGGCGATTTTCACTTGCTAATTTGTGCACAAAGCACTGATACACAACAGTAGCAGGTTTGATATGGTATTTAAAAGGAATAACAAATGTTTATGGGCTCAAAAACGAACTCATCTGGTTATTAAATGTAGAGAGTAGAAAGTACAGATATTTCTTATAAAATGTAAAAAGTAAAAAGTCTCCAGATTTTGTAATGCTCAAGTAAAATACAGATACTCAAGAAAACTACTTAAGTAAAAAGACTTAATTACTTGCCAACTCTGGCGGTCGGATGCCAGGTATGAAGAATAAACAGCAACAGAGAGAATTGTGTGTAATCATCACATAAATGAACCGGTTACATTCATGCATTAGTTTACCATGAGTCACTATCATTAATTCAAGTGGTTTCATTCATGAATTCCACTATTAATTTATTCAATGAATTTTAACCGACATTAACAGACTTTCTTTAGTCAGAATTATCTCAAAATTCCTTCACCAAATATTCAAACAAACCCTAATCTAGGCTTATTGTAAAGCTTAGTTGTGAAGAACATTTAATGAACTCATGATGAAGTCATTATTTAGTCGTTAGACCACAGGTTGACTCTGAAGTTGTGTCATTGTGACTTGTGTTTCAGTGCAGATGTCACAGAATTACTGTACCTGTCTATTTGTGGTTTAATAGTGTTGTTTCTGATGCTAACCAACGGTGCTTCAAAGGAAGCTTTGAATTTGTATTTGTAAACATGAACAGAAGCTCAAACACCGCACAAAGGATTAAATAATAATGAATTCATTATGAGTTCATTATGTTCCTTACAACTAAGTTAGATTAGATTGTTTTATTTGTAAGTCTTCTTTAGCATAGCTAATATTTTTACTGCTAAATTTTGTATGTACAATAATTTGTAAAATTACATAACCTACATTCATGTAAGATTTACAAATTTTGACTGAATTGTATAATAAATACAAATCTGAAACAGCAAATCTTTGTTCTTTCAATTGCTCCTGAGTGTCTTACAGTTAACCTGGTGTCTGAAATAAAGCTTAATAATAATAATAATTAAAGGTTGTATGGAGGATTTTCAAAAATTGTTTGTTGTCAGTCTTGGTCAAAAACAGTTAAAAAGATTTGTAACAGCCTTGTATTTATGCTAAACAAAAAAATAATTATAAAAAATATAAACTGTGGACATGATGAGGCCAGTAAAACATTGACCAATAGATAACGAGGTACCTCGTTATCTATTGGCCTGTTAACCTGTCAAGCAAACCCCCAGTGTTCCTAAGTAACTCATTGGCCCAGTTACAGTGAAGGGCGTGGCCCTGGGAGGAAACACATGTGCATCATTTGAAAAACAGCAAGCAGCTGTTGGATTTGAAAAATCCTCCATACAACCTTTAAGAACACATTTTGTTAATGCCAAAATTGTTCATCATCATCACCACCATCACCACCATCATCATCATTACGTTGTGTCAATCAGAAATAGAAGAAATTAACAAATGTTATATAAGAAACATGTAAATGAGTGATTTGATTTAATATTCCTAGCTGGATGTTGAATTTGACGAAAAATGAATTGTGCTTTTTAATTTGTTTTCTCAACATCTTAAAGAGGAAGTTGCACACACTGCTCAAAGGGACTATACTCGATATTTTTCCAACAAAGTACCTTAAAAACAATTTCCCCGTAGCATTGATATCTTGTTGTTGTATCTATTCAGGTGGAAATTAGTCCACAAAGTCCTGTCTATGTCTAATAATGTCCCATTTGTGTCCAACTTTGTATGTTTTGTTTTTAGCATTGTGGCTAACTGTTGTTAGCATGGTGACTCACCTCGCCGCTACCAGTTGTGAAAAAACATAAAAACACATCATGATGAACAATTCTGAAGCTCAGAATGCATTAGCTAAGTGAGCAAATCATGTAGTTTAAAAGTTTAAAATTTTAAAATTAATTATTTCTGTTTGTTTACATTTTAAGAATGCAAAAATCAGGTACAGTCCCTTTAAAGGTGGGCTAGGTAATTTTCACACTGCGAACACAATTTAGGTTTTCAATCTGACAACTTTCTCTCTTAAATCCTTCAACACATTGTTAATATCAATATGTATTAAGTTTTAGTTGCAGTTTTTACTTAAAACCGTATTTGTTTCCCTTTTAAAATGAAACTGGAGTGGACCACCCAAGCTCAGCCAATCAGAAGGCTGCATTCTGCTCCTGAATAGAACTAAAATTCTTTATTATTCAATTCAGAGAGTACTTTGTCATCTCATTTTTTCACAAAGTGCTGCATTTATCACAGACTTTTTGGTGGAAAACACAAAGTTTAGCTACCCCAACTTTAAGGAAACTTCCGTGAACGAGGCCCAAAGTCCTGAGTGTGCTTTTCTCCTCACTGTCCTCAGCTCATGCACAGAACGATTGTGCCTCGGCCCGGTGACTTCTAACACGCTTACGTTAGAGATGAGCAGACGGAGCAGCGCATCCACAACTCTTCTCAAACTTTGCCAAAACAATCCCAACAATTTTTCCTGTCGGGTTGATTTGTGAAGCTCAGCCGGATTACGCTCTGGGACAGTGCAGCAGGACATCAGATTCTGTCCCAGATTCTATTCACAGAAGTGTGTTATCCACTCCAACAATTCTCTTACAATTGTTTCTCAGCACAGTGTTGTAAATGAACGTGTTTTTTTTTTAAAGAGTTCCAGGTCTGTCACGTCCGAATCAGTCAGAATCCAAACCAGTATGATCCCAGTCTCATGTCCCTGCACTGTGAAGACTTTTGAAACAGGAACCAGAACTAAAAAGTACCCGAAACTGAACAGAAAGAGGTTCTGTTGTGAAAACGGTTTCTCTGAACACTTGTAGATCTCTCACAGACGAGAAAGTTAAATTTTTTTCTCCTTTAGTCTAGCTGTATGCGAGTCCTAGTCCAGTAGGATCGTCTTTTCTTCATTTTAAAGATCCAATATCTGCTCTAAACTTACTCAACTATGTTTTTAGTCCAAGATGTTTTGCCTGTACAGTGCTTTTTTTTTTTTTTTTTTACAGTGCACGGTCCTATAGACGTGCTCCGTAAGCGTCCTTTTCTCTCAAACGCACTGTTTGTGAAAGTATCACATTGTAGCATTCACAGACAACAGCACAGAAGCTCTTTTAGAAAACTTTAGACAGTTTGGGCGCAGGTATAGGCGCTATTTCTAATTCATTATTTCTCTAAAAAATATAAAAATAAAACATGTATATCTCCCTGTTTTTACTGTCAAAAACAATCTTATTCAGTCCCACGACTGCGTTTTCTTTTTAAAGACAATGTGTTTGATGTGTATTTACATGTTTCGGCTGCTATCAGCGAGCCATCTTCAGGACAGTCACCGGTGTAGGTGGTGACATGTTGTATTTCAGCTACTTCCTGGAGGAGTGAAATAAATGAAGACAAAATAAACATTGTTGGAGTAATCTTATTCAGTCATCGGAAAAACATACAACAATAAGGGCATAACATAAATAATATTCTACATATTACCATATCTCTAATCTTTGAATAATAACTAACACTTTTCCAATTTATATAGAGCTCTGTCTTAAAGAATATTTAAGCCACAGCCTTTTGAAAGTTGGAGAGTAAAAACAGCATTTCCACTGAAAAAAACCTTGGCACCCAAAAGGTTAAATTATGCTCACAAAATGTTATTTTTTGGCTATTTTAATTGTGTCCTGCCTTAATAACATGGCAATATTGTATATTCACATTAGAGACCTGCATCGGGCGGGAATTCCCGCGGGACCCACGGGACCCGTGAGCAAACCCTCGGGATCGGGCGGTTTTAACGTTGCCTCGGGCGGGAACGGGCGGTCAGGCCAAACGCCTCGGGTCCCGAACGGACCCGCGCTCTCTCCGCTGTCTTGAAAATATTACGTAGCAAGAAAGAAATACGGCTTTGTGCGCGCTGCTGGTCAACAGAGAGACACAACACGGACACCCTCAAGGTGCAGACACGTAAACTCACTGCTGTATTTCCTAGTCTAGCGTGCGTATCGGAGCATCATCTGTGCGTCCTCGCGCCAGCAGCAGCCGCAGCACGGACGCAAGCTTTCCCAGAGGAGTGAATGAAGGACTGGCTTTTACGCACGGGGAGATGGAGATAATACACACGGAGTTTGGGCAAATAAAGTGTTTGTTTAGCTGAAACTGGAGGTGCGAGGAGCTTTGTATTTCAGGTAAGAAATACACAGACATCATGCAGGGTTCCCACGCGTCCTGGAAAACCTGGAAAACCTGGAAAATAACGAAGCTGTTTTCCAGTCATGGAAAACGTATGGAAAATGGGAAAAACGGCCAAATGTCATGGAAAATAAAATCTTGTCCTGGAAAATAATTTAGGTTTGTTCATAAAAAGTGGTTATAATGCGCAAACAAATGAACCCGGTTTTCGTCAGGCGCTGCTGATTGTCACGTTGAAGAGCGCTTCACAGTTTCGCTTTTGATGGAAGTGGCACACAAGACGGCAGCAGTGCACATCGCGCTTTCTTTCCTCAGCTCAATTCATGTTTTTATTACGTATTTTTCTCAACAAGCCTATAGAATGAAGATTGGAGGATTATATTTTCGTTTTGGGCGGCACACTAGCGGACACCATAATGCTGCTTCTCGATTAATTAAACTAAACTTGGACTGTGCTTTTGTCCGGATCGAAGGAGTGCTGCATCCAGTCCGTACTCCGGTGTAGGCCTATCACACAACGTACAGGCATCGACGATTGTCTTTTCAAGCCAAGGCAACAAAACACATTTGTTCACAGGTAAGAGATAAACTGTGCTTTTCGGGATTCGCAGTCCTCGTCATCATAGGCTACTCATATGATAATTGGCACTATGTTATGCAAACCTAGGCCTATTTCTTGAGTCACTGATGAATGTACAGTACAGACTGCCAAAACGAAGATACAGTATATTGCGTCTGACGAAAGAGAAGTTTAGCAATCACACGAAACGTTGTAAAAGTTTACGGAAAAGGCAGAGCTGGCTTTGCTTTGTTTCACTGCAGCACAGCGCATAATCGCCAATCTCCACAGTTAAATGGCGTTGATATTTTTTCGCTGTATGCCTACTGTATGTGGGAACTGCAGAGTACTTGGCACAGCGCATGAATGCTTCATTTTTGTCATTTAGATGTAGTATGATTAGGCATAAGATGTGTGGCACTGGCTGTTTGTTTACTTGGGTTTAAACGCTTCATGGTGTCGATATGGTCAAATGATATGACTATTAATTTTGAGTTTACTATTTTTCTCTGTGTTAGCTGACTGTATTGACTGTTTACTGTTGTGAGTAAAGTGAAGTTGAAGCGAGATGTAATCTTGGCATGCAACCTCCCTCCTGCTACCCGTAGCCTAAAAGCAGACAAATAAATTAGCAAAGGAGAGACGTCTATTTTGACAGCGCATCAGGCGGGTTCGAAAGAACCACAGGTAATCCAAACTTAAAACACGTTTTACTTTGTATTCTTGCTTTTTTGATTCACTGTTTTACTTCTAAAATGCAGGCCCACATGTACAAAATTACGTTTTACAGTATGGATAATATTATAGCGTACAAGACGAACTAACTTGCTAGCTAACTAGTAAGTTAGCGTTATAGCGCTTTTTCAGAGGCCCTTCCCCACTCAACTAGCAAGTTAATGTCAGACAAATAAATAAAATGTCTACATGAACAGTGTTAACGTGTGCATTGAGTTTTGTATTGTGGGTTTTAGGTAATTAGAGCCTGCTTAAGCAACTTATTTGATGTTTACCTATGGTTTAATGAAAAATAATAAAACATAAATTGCTATGATTGATTGCTTTATGCAATATGTGTAACTGCATTTTCCAAAATTTACAATTTGTTTTTTTTTTTTTTTACAATTGGAAACGTTTTTTTTTTTTAATTTAAATTCCTATTAATGATAATAATAATAACAATAATAATAATAGAAATAATATAAAGTAATTAGTAATACAATAATGATATATTATAATTCATGCATCGTGAAACGTGTTTTTATCTTATTGCAGGAATACGACAAAATGTCAGGAAGACGTTCAAAATTTAAATCAGAGTGGAAGGAAGACCCAAATTTCAAAGTTTGGCTAACTGAAGTTACAGGAGACGTCTATAGAGCATATTGCAAACTTTGCAAGAAATCTTTTGATGTGGCCAATATGGGAATTGCGGCTATAAAGAGCCATGCAAGAGGCCAAGGACATGCCAAAATTGCCAGACAAATAAGCAGTGAAAGAAGAATGACAGATTTTATCAGGGTGGCAACATCTGAAGGAGAGAGTAGTTGCTGTCCATCTAACCCGGAGCCAAATCAGGAAACTGAAAGCCAAAGCCATGGTGGTACAGACTTGCAAAGGGGTAGTCAGGTCACACAAAATCCTGAAACCCAAGTAAACAAAGCTTTTTTTGTGCCCTCAGCTGTGTTTGAGGCAGAAATTCGCTGGGTCATAAAGATGGTAATGTCTCATTACTCTTTTAATTCTAGCGCTGACATTTCAAATATTTTTGGAGAGATGTTCCCTGACAGTGAGATAGCTAAGCGGTTTTCTTGTGGTGCTACCAAGGCTGCGTACCTTGTGTGTTTTGGCCTGGGGCCTTTTTGCAAGGAGCAGCTTATCAAAGAAATAAGACAAGCTCAATGTTATGTTGTGTCTTTTGATGAGTGTCTAAATAAGGTGACACAGACAGACCAGTTAGATGTAGTTGTACGTTACTGGAGTGACAGTGAAAGTAAAGTTGTGGTTCATTATTTGGATTCCGAGTTCATGGGCCACACCCAAGCAGAGCAGCTTCTACAAAAAATTAAAATGATCTTGTCACCACTTGATCCCCAAAAACTGTTGCAGATCTCAATGGATGGCCCTGCTGTGAATTGGAAGTTGTTGAAGATCTTCCAAGAAGATAAAACCCAGGAGGACCCTGATGCACCTAAAATGATAAACCTTGGAAGTTGTGGGTTGCATGTTCTACATGGAAGTTTTCAAGATGGTGAAAAAGAAACTGGTTGGAAGGTGGGAGATCTGCTTAGAGCCCTTTGGCAAGTGTTCCATGACTCCCCAGCAAGGCGAGACGACTTTGTTCAAGTGACTCAAACCAGAACATTCCCCTTAAAGTTCTGTGCTCACCGATGGATTGAAGACTTACCTATTGCTGAGCGGGCGTTACAGATATGGCCAGCCATCCAAAAATACATAAAAAGTCACCAAAAACTTCCTAAAAGTAAAGTGCCAACATCTGCATCTTACTGCACTCTAAAAAAGGCAATTGATGATCCTCTGTTTCAGGCCAAACTTGAGTTTTTTGCATTTGTTGCTAGGCTTCTAAAGCCTTTTTTGGAAACCTTCCAAACAGACGCGCCAATGGTTCCTTTCATGGCAAAAGAGATCCAGACAATTGTGAGAAGATTGTTGTCTTGCTTTATTAAACATGAGGAATTAGAGAAGATGAGAACAATCACACAACTTCTAAAGATGGACATCTACAATAAGACACTTCACCTACCACTGAAACAGTTGGACATTGGGTTTGCCACTAAGCAGGCTGTAGATAAGGCAGTTGAAGAGCAGCAGCTAAAGGAAACCCAAGTGAACATTGTAACATTTAAGAAAGAATGTGTGTCCTTTCTTGCTGTTACATGCAAAAAATCATGGAAAAGAGTCCTCTTGTGTATCCAGCTGTCCGCCACATGAGCTCCCTTGATCCAGTTTTGCTAGTCACAGAAGCTGATAGTGCAGTGAGCATGTTTGAGAAACTTTTACAGATTGTCCTTAATGCCTGCTGGCGAAATGCTACAACTTGTGACCTTATCCTTGCCCAGTATAAAGCCTTTGCATTGGATGCTGCAAATAACCACAAAGAAGAATTCCAACAGTTTGCTTACTGTGACAGACTTGACACTTTTTTGGGGCGTTTTATTGCTGACAGAGCTGAGTATGCAGCCCTGTGGGAATTGATCAAGTGTCTCCTGTCCCTTTCCCATGGACAAGCAGCAGTTGAACGTGGTTACTCTGTCAACAAGGCCATGCTGGTTGAGAATCTGAAAGAGAGAAGCTTAATAGCGTTGCGATTAATCAAAGACTCAATGTCTGACTATCCAGTCGGTCAACCCCTGCCAAAAAATCTTATTCAGTACTGCAAAGGGGCAAGGATGAGATATGTCCAATACCTAGAGGATGAAAAGAAGAACAAAGAACAAAGTGCAAATGAAAAGAAAAGAAAGGCACTCCACCAAGAAATGGAGGATATAAAAACAAAACAGAGGAAGATAATGAAGACAAATGAGATAATGCAGAAGGAGGCAGATGACATGGCAGTCATTGCTGAAAAAAAACAGGACTTCACTCTGCTCACAAAATCAAATGCATATCGAAGAAGTGTGTCCAAAAAAAAGGAAGAACTGGAAGCTCTAGAAAAAGAGTTGGAAAAGCTACAAGAGACAGCCAAACAACTTAAGTGAAGGACCATATTACTTTTGAGTGAAGTTGGATTTTAGGGCTACAACTAATGATTATTTTGGTAAATTACTAGTTATGATTCTTTGATCAATTTGAGGTGTCGCTTGAGCATGTTCTGGAAATGTGGATTTACAGTCAATCTAAAACACTTTTTTTTTTGTTATTGCTGTTCAATTTGAAGCTCAGGGCATGTTTTGAAGGCTATAAAGACCTGTAAACGGTTATATGATTGCTAAATTAGTTAACAAGTAATAGATTATTTGCAGTTAATTGATAAACTCTTTGCAGCCCTGTTCTATTTATTGTTAAATGTTGCACTTGACAACAATTTTGTTTTTGTTTTTTTTAAACAAAAAGTGTGTTTGTTTTGTATTTTCCTTTGGAAATGTTCAACTAAACCTACAAAATATATAAAAAATATATTTTCAGAATGATTCTTTTTTCCAAACAAACTATATTTGTATATTTTGGTGTACAAGAAATAACAGAAAACAAAAAGAGAGAAAGACAAGGTAAGACTTGCATATCACTCATAGTGTGTTGTGGATGTTTTTAGGGGCATAGTGGGTGCAGTTGTGCTGATGTTATGTGCTCATGCTTAAATTGTGGTTCCTCTTGTTTTAGGTCTCATGACTGTTGTTGTATTGTGGTGCTGGGTAGATGCTGTTTGTAATTTTAGGATGGTTTAGGGATTCTTGCATTTGTAAACATAATCTTTAGGCTTTGATGTACCTACGTTTTGATAACTATACAGATGCAAGAGTTGAGCTAAGTAGGTGACTGAAACTGGAATAAGACTTATTTTGAAAATGTATAGTTTAGATTAGAGGCAAAAATGGTCTGTGCCTGGTATAGTACTATACTTGCCCTCTCTTTTTGCTTTGCATAAACAATTGTTGCATCACAGCATCTGATCACTTTGTAACTGCAATTGGACATAATTTCTCAGGTTCTGCAGAAACCTTTATAAAAGGAAATACAACATTTACATGTCTATTACATGTCTATTAAAGTATTAAATAGTAATTGGGTCCTGATGATGCTGATAATGATGATGACTAAACAATATTTATATAATAATATTATTCAACCCTTTCCAATATAAGCTGAGCTACAATAAGATAGTATGTTGTAATCAAAGATTGATAACATAGAGAATGTTGCTTTTCCCCATTGAAACATCTACATTTTGTGTCCTTATCTACTATTTTGTTTCTTTTTGTTTGTTCTACCAATATGTTGTCCTCCAAAATGCAGGAAATTTTGTCATTTTGGTTTACAATTCACCCCACTTTTTTGTGCCCCTCTATAATGGCCCTGTTTTGTCCCCTGGGAAAATATTCTGACCTTCCCTCTGTGTTGTACATCTTTATTGTCACAATTGTGAACAACATTAAACTGCCATATGCTTGGCAAAGTAGTAAAAGCAGTAGATTTAGAGATTACGGTACATAAAATCTTCGCTGGAAATGTCCTGGAAATGTCCTGGAAAATATTTTTGGGATGAGAGTGGGAACCCTGATCATGGCTTTATGATTGAATGTGTCAAACGAACATAATCGCCTTGTTGCAGATTATTTAGGCTGGTGCCTATCATTTTTAAACTAGATGCAGAGAGTTATGCAGAGTTTAGTCATTTGTGTCCGTGTTGTTATGCCCTGAGGCCGCCACGCAACCTCCGTGTCGCCAAAAAAAAAAAAAAAAGTCGGGACCCGCGGGAGCTTCTCGGGCGGGCAGGCACACGGGGGCCTCGGGATCGGGCGGGAACGGTCACGGATGCTTCGGGATCGGGCGGGAGCGGTCATGAAAATCTAGTCCCGTGCAGGTCTCTAATTCACATCAAACCACTATTCAAATGCACAGCACTGCTGTTGTAGATGGTAGACATTCCTCTGTCTCTCTCTTTCTTCATTTTGTTTTCTCTCACTCAGGAAGAACAGAGACGACACAGACTTGTGGAGCGGAAACCAGTGCGTGTGTCACGTGATCGAGCGCAGATCGTTTTCTTTCATGTGCGCGGTTATAAAAGTGAACAATACAACGCAATGGATTAGATAAGGTTTCTAAATGTCACAGGAGAGCGGAGGCTCATTAGAGGTAAGGAGCTGTTTCACTGATGCACAGTGGGCGTGAAACGAAAACAAACTTTAAACAAACTCTGTGTTGGCCATGTTTGATATAGTAAAGTACTTAAGGAACACTTGGTGATATCGGAGGTTGAGGCGCCAGGTGCTGAACTGCCCCAGGGCAGTTTACTGTCACTGAGTGAGGAGGGAGGGGTTCATCTCACTGTGAAGCACTTTGTGTGTCTGTGAAATGCGCTATACAAATAAAGATGACTTACTTACTCCTACTTTGCACATCATTTAAGAAGCAGGTGTGTTGGAGAACACACCTGCAGCACGTGGAGCTCACGATGATGCTTCAGACAAATAGTCGCAAAAAATCTCTTACAAAAATCCTTACTCTGGCCACGCCTCCCTGAACTCGTAGAGGGCACATCAGTCTTATAATCGGGCCAAAACTCCTGCAGGTGTCTGTCTACTTATTTTTGAGTGGAAAATTGACCTGAAATTTGCTTATTTGCTCAGTTTGCACTAAAATGCAAAAAAAAAAAAAAAAAAAAAGCCATAAAACAGTAGGCCATGCTATTTAAATGCTATATATATATATACACAGTGTCACAACCAAGTTGAACCAAGTTGTTTTAGGATTTCTCTTTAGGAAGAAAATTAAACAATTGTTTTTGTTTATTTTTATAAATATTAATATGCCAGAACATCATGCAGGATGAATACTGTTTTACATAGAATGTTTTCATGTATATGCTGACTTTTTGTATCATATTCTGACTCTCACTTTAAGTTTTCATGTTTTTATGGACTGCAGGAAGACTAGCAGCCACAGTGTGGAATGGGGAACCGAAAGAATAAAGCTGCTCAATAAGCAATTCATTTCACTCTGATCATTTAAGACAAGTATATTTACAGTCAGGGTATCCGCGGGGTCTTAAAAGCATTGAAAAGGTATTGAATTTAATAATGCCCTTTTCAAGGCCTTAAAAGCATTGAATTTCACACAGAAGCATTATTTTTTTAACTCTAATGGTCTTAAATTTTATCGTTTCTTATATTTGCTTATATTCTTTTCGGAACATGCTTTTGTGTAGGTTTATGTTTTATAATTTACGAACTCGCACCGACTCGCGCAAGTTTGAGCGTCTTTGCGACAGTCAATTTACGACTTTGCAGTAAAGTGCATCAGCGGTGGTGGTTGCGATAGAAACGGCTGCGCCTGATCCAATATTCAGTAAAACATACGTAACAAATTGAACGATGATGTCGATTAAACCTGCTTTTGGAACGGAGCGGTCAGCTAACAATTCGGGAAGCAGCACAGGAGGCCAAACCCTGGAAGTATGACGAGCTATACAGAGAAGTTGACACGCTGTGTGCTAAAACAGCAGCAGCTTACATCAGCGCCTGCGCAAATAGTGCCACAACTTCTCCTGCCATCAACCAAACTGGCTTGTTTTTAACTTTGCATGGATTCAGAGGCCGGTGTTTTGCAAAGAGAAGATGCGAAGGAGTTGGGACACGTGGAAATCTGGAGGTAACAGGTAAGACATCGCGGGACACGGGGAAGAGTGCGGGGTGTGCTGTCACGACAGGTTGAGAGTGATTGCGATGGGAAAGAGGTATTCTCGGGTCGGACTAGCGTCATCGTGTTGTGGCAACGCCAAACGAAGGGGAAAACAACGTAAAACAACAACGTAAAGTAACTTTACATTTAAACTTTTACTCACCACTGCAGAGTGGTTGTTTACAGTTTCCAAACATTAGTATTTGAGCATCTGGCAAGCATTTTTACGTTCAGCAAGTTGATGTTTTCCCCTCGCGTCGTCGGCAAACAAAACAAAACGACACGAAACGTCATCAGTCCGACCTCGAGAATTGGTGTGAATGCACGAGAAGCGCTGTCTGTGAGGAAAGTAGTGAAAGTTCTGATCAGAGGGATGAGGGTCGTGTGATCACGGACGACGGTACTGTACACCTGCGTCTATCCTGTCGCTGTCCACACTTCAGAGCAGCACAGCCTCTGAGCAGCTGAATCTAAATCCTATGACTATGGTTGTACATCCAAATACATAATAAGCGTGACATTATGTAGCTACACAAAGCATGAAACGTCTGTCGTAGTGAGGCTTTCTCCGTCGACAGAAAAGTGTGCTGTTTTTATGAACTATAGCGATAATGTGCATGCACTGTGAGTCTGGTCATAGACCTGGATCAGGATGAGATCAGTGTGGGAGACTCTGCAGGACACTTCAGACTCCAGAGACTGTCTCTGCTCTTTTGAAACTGCTGCCTCTTTTTAAATGTAGAGTAATGTTGATTTAAAGGTGCGGTAGCTAACTTTTTTAGTTGTAAATTAGTAAACTTTGTGTTTTCCACTAAAAAGTATAGTAAAAACAGCACTTTGTGAAAAAAAGAGACCTCTGAGTCCTGTCTGAACTGAATAATAAAGAATTTTAGTTCTAATCAATAATAAAAAGATTTAAATCCTAAATCGTGTTTGCAGTGTAAAAATCAGCTACCCCACCTTTAAGTTTAATCAAATATTTCCTCCTAACTTTAACTGGTTATTAATATATAATACGTATTTTGAATCAACAAAGTGTTGTTAGAAAAAATATATTTAAGGTAGAGAAATGCACTGGTTTATCAAAACCAATATTAATATCATAAGATAGAAATTCTTTTTAGCCCAAGATGAATAACAATATAAGACTTTCAACATAAAATAGTAGCACTTTTTTTTTTCATTAAACCCAGTGCTGTTATTATAGTTCTGACTAAGCTCTAGAGAATTCTCAAAAAGTTTTTTTTCTTGTATTGTTACTTGTTTTAACAAATATGTAATTTGAACATCAGGAGACATACATACAGTATGTTTTTAAGCATCTGATTTTAGATACTTTAATAATTATAGCTTAATCAGCTATAATAATTGATGACTATAATTTTAGTTTTTAAATGAAAAAACAACTAAAATTATGTATAGTTTTTAAATTTTTTAGTAATACATTATATTACTAAAAAAAATTAAATATCCTCATTTTACATTATTAGTAGCTAAAAACCTCTTGTGTGTTGTTGGTTTCTTTCTTTTTTTTTTGCCCGCGATCCCGCGATGGTAGCATTAAATTTTACTGAAATGGCATTAAAAAAGTCTTGAAAAGGTCTTGAATTTCACTTGACCAGAGCTGCAGATACCCTGACAGTACATACATGGAACTTTGGCAGTGTTACAGTAGAGCCACAACTTTCACGTAAACATACGCTTGTGTGAAATTGTATCTTACGTTTACAGTTTTTTTATTAAATACACTCATCAGACAATTTAGTGAAGGAACAATGTGACAGCTGATCCACCATCAAACCTGCAGACTCCAGGGTTTTCTCCTTCTGCCTCTCTCCTCTGAGGACTGCTCTGGGTTAAAGGGGATGCGTTGTGTCACATTTGTTTGCCGTTTTGTGTGTATGTATGTGTGTGTGTTTAAAAGTGTGCTGCTCCGGGCTGACAGCTCTTCCCAGCACGAGCTCCTGGATCAGGGCTGTGAAGGCAGATGTTAGCGCTGCTCTGGGAGGTGCTGGAGATGAGCTGGAGCGGTGCTAAAGTGCGTCATGAACATAAACCCTCTGACTCATCGCCCAACAATAACCCAACTGGATCTGTGGCTGATTGTTTTGAATATTACAGTGTTCTAGATTCTTGGCCTTTAACTTCTTATGAGATAGAGGCTCTCCCACTTCTTCTGGGCTTATTCTTTTTTGTTCACCTTTAAATAAAACTAAATTATGAATCTCCTGGAAATGTTAAAGATGAAAATATGGAAAATATGGAACTCTTCATCAACACAGTCTCCAGAGAATACGTAGATATATGCCTTTTTTACGTCCATATGTTCAGTGGGTAAGTGTAGGACTGGGGCTCGGGATAGATTCAGATTTACCTGTTGAACAGGTCTGGCACAAGTTCACGCTTTGTTTCTTCAAATATTGTGGCCATTATTGTGTTATTATTTGTATTTTACCAACACCATCTCCAAAGAAAAAATAGATATACAACAAAAAGTTCAAAAACGTACAATAGGCACATTTTGAAACCTCTTTTTACGTCATTGTTACAAAAAGCCAAAATATAAATCTGGTTTATAAAGATCTAAGGAGAGCGGAGGCTCATTAGAGGTAAGGAGCTGTTACACTGATGCACTGTGGGTGTGAAACGAAAACAAACTTTAAACAAACTCTGTGTTGGCCATGTTTGATATAGTAAAGTTGGTGCCAGGTGTTTAGGCCAATCTCCTCCGCTGAGTTGCCCCAGGGCAGTTGACTGTCACTGAGTGAGGAGGAGGGGGGGGGGGGTCATCTCACTGTGAAGCACTTTGTGACTCTGTGTCTGTGAAATGCACTATAGAAATAAAGATGACTTACTTACTTCCTACTTCGCTCATCATTTAAGAAGCAGGTGTGTTGGAGATGACGTGTGTAAAGCTCGTAAAAAAGATGATCACACTTTGACTATGAGTACATGCCCTTATTTGCATAGCCGTGGGAACATATTTTGCTCAGGGGGTGCTGAACATTGAGTTACAGACTTGGTCCTAGCGGGTGCATCAATTAGCCTATAATATGTGTACATGTGTTCAGTGTTGGGCAAGTTACTTCAAACAGTAATTAGTTATAGTTACTAGTTACTTTTCCAAAAAAGTAACTGAGTTAGTAACTGCGTTACTGAGTAATGAAAGTAACTATTAAATTACACACCAATCCCAGATATAGCTTAAACAATAATAATAATTAAACAAGTCTGACCTTCCGATTGTCCAAATTTACTGCAAACAACCAAACTCAACCAGCAGCAGCGTTATTTTTCGCTCTTCACCTCCAGCACAGTCACAACAACACAGGCCAACCTCTGGACCAAACAGCACAAGAACCAAACACCCGTGGACAACAGAAGATAATAAACATCTGCACGCTTAACACAGAGGAGAACCCCAGACAAATAGACGACGACTGCTGTAGAATCACTTACTGTGGCTGTGATCTGTAGCTCCAAACACAGGAGCCGATATGTAAACTCCAAACGCACGTGGCATTCACGCTGTCGTCTGTTTTAACTTTCAAGTAATAAAACGGCAAAATAACGGTATAATACCGTAAAATGAACTGAAGATTTCCTTGACGTGTTTTGGAAAAGGAGCACGGAAGACTTGCGTCAAGATCAACCAATCGACGATGTCGGGAAATTCCCTGCACCCGCCCAGCTCTGCTTCTGATTGGTTACTACTGCAGTTTTAAGCCAATCAGCACCTCTTCTCTGTCTCTCTCTTCCCCAAACAAATAGAGAGAGAGAGAGATTTAAAGTTAAAATGTGAAAATTTAGACTTTTATTCAAAAATGTAACGGTTTTTATACAAAACGAATGTAATATATATTTCTTATATTATGGTAAGATTTTATATATTTTTTTATCAATCCAGCAGGGGGTGCTGACGCACCCTGCGCACCCCCCCTTCCCACGGCCTTGCTTATTTGCAATGAAGCAATGTTTCTTCTTTATTTTATGTGCACATGTACATGCAGCATGTGGAGCTCACCATGATGCTTCAGAAAAATAGTCGCAAAAAATCTCCTATAAAAATCCTTACTCTGGCCACATCTCCCTGAACTCGTAGAGGGGCACATCAGTCTTAAAATCTGGCCAAAACTCCTGTAATGTGCAGCCAGCTAATTTAACAAAAAGAACCAGCCTCTACAGAAGCACTGTAGGTGCAGTCTACCAACATTAAATCAAGCGAGAATAGATGCCTTTTTAAGGTAAGCTCAGCCCCTAAACTCCTCCCATAAGCACATTTCAAACACAGCAAACTCACTGAAAAGCTTTGGGAAAAGGGCAAGGTGAGGCTAAGAGAGGAGAGCAGCAGTGTGACTGGACAGCCCGATCTCACAAGAAGGCGTACATATACCACGACATAACGCAACATGTAAATTGCGTATGATTAGCACGAGTTTAAGGCTCTTTTGCGTTATATAGCACGCGTCACAGTCCCCGTTCATTTCAATGGAGGTTGTTAAGAAGTGTTCTTATTTTCATGCACGACAAAATCACACACTAATCTTACCTACCCCAGCCCCACCCTAATGCTTAACCTTTTAGTACTTTTTGGCTGACTTAACCGTTTCACCTGAAAAGAAAACGTCTCGCGTGGTTCACAAAACTCGTGCATTTTTACGCGGTGAATCTCGTGTCATTTTTACGCTTTTTTCATATCGTGCTATATGACGGGTAACTATGTACGCAAAACAGGACTGATATAGTGCTAAAAATACGCTATTCTTTGTTCGTTTATGTCGTGCTCAAATGTACGCCTTCTTGTGAGACCGTGTGTTGGACTGGACTGACAGCAGGTGTCTGCAATTAGGGCTCATTTTGAGTGGAAAATACACACTAATGTCACAGAGTCAAGAAATTACTATTTTGACCAAATGTTACGAAAAGCCAAACGTAAAAAAAAAATGTAGTTAAAACCACAAGATGATTAACGGTCATCACGNGCTCTGCTGTACGGACAGCGGGGACAGAGACGGTTGACGCCTCCGTAATGAGTTCAAACGTATCCACAAAGAAACCCGAGGAACACACGGAGATACGACCGCGTTCAGAACGAGCTTGTCACAATCAGCTAAACTCCTCAAAATAGATATGCAACAGAAGAATCAGACCCCTTCGATCACGCGGGGCGAACTTGCGCACAATCACTTTTACACACGTTTACTTCCTCACTGGCGATTTAGTGTGACTCAGGGTGTTTTAACCAGGACTGATCCAAAACTCGTAGACTCGAGGGAACCGGGTTTTCATACACAGACACTGAAAACCTATGTACCTATGAACTATTACTTGCTTCGACATTATGCTAACTATGAGTTCTCAACGACGTGAGTAGCTCAAAGCTAAACAACTCTGATAATCTGCGTGATTTCCTAAAATTTCCCGTGTCAGGCCCGAGGCTCAATCAAGATTGGCGCAATTAGAACACTTCCTTCCGATATGAACAGTCTAAAATCGAGTTTACCTCTCATTGAAGTTTATACAAATTAGACCATTTATAATTAAGATGAATGTTTGGTAGTTATAAACTAGAGCCAGACTTTCCTACACAAGTTACATGAAGGCGCCGCATCATATGAAGGCGCCCGTCTCTGAGCACTGTTTTTTCGAGATTATGTCAGTCCAGTCATCAGGCCTTTGGCTTCACCCTCTGGTTTGTGCTGTACATAAACCCTGTTTGACCAATCGTACAAGCTTAAACTGATGGACCCTCCCCTCTTAAGCAGGAAACCAAATGTCTGATCATTCTCAGCACAGAGTGCAAAATGAAAGACTCCAAGAACAACAAATACATTTCTGTACCTCATAACTCTCAGCCAAGCTTTATTTTGTGTCAATAAGACAAGTATTGAGTGAACTATGCACACTAATAGCTGATGAACTTAAATGTCTACAGAGAGTGAAAATTACCACGGCAAAATACGGGCGAAAGTGCTGCACATCTGTGTTAAATATTTCAACAACCTCATAAAACATGAGGCTGTTTTTCCCGGAAAAAATTAAGAATTTCTGTCCAAAAAGTTCATTGCGATATGCAGCTGATCAGCTGTACAGCGTGAGCTCATGAAGAGGGAACAGAGGGGACCACAGGGAGAAGACAGCGTTGGGGCCTCACTTAAAAACACTGACACCAAGTGAAACTTAAGGAGAGTGCAATGATATATATGATAAAATGAAAGATTTGTTGGGTCTGAAATAGTTCACCCCAAATTTAGGGAAAATGCATCTGTTTAATTCAAACGTTTCCTGGGGCAGGACCATACATTATCTCTTTAATGTGAAAAATAGCTTACCACTTACTTTTGTCTGTCACTTTGTGTAAAGTTATAAATTATAATGAAAAAAGTCGATTTAACCTGCTTTGGCTTGACTGATTAAAGTTTGCAGAAAAGACTAAGGGCCCTGAAGCTGATTTTTGCTTAGGGCCCCCAAATGGTTAGATCAGCTCTGGGTGCTAAATTATGCATCTAAGCCAAAATACCACAAATGTGCAGAATTGTACACTCCACAAAATAAAGAACCTTAAATATATACCTAAAAAAATCATCTTTTTGAAAAAATGTTTAAAATAGCGATTTATTGAACTTTGTGTGTAAAAATCAAGAATTATTAATCAAAATTAAAAACCTCCACACGATTCATCTCCAGCGACACAACATGTAACTGCTGTCACTTTGAATTTTAGCTGATTGTTACTGAAACATGTAGTCTAATCTGTGATAAGCATGACTCAAACAAGACTGAAAAACACAGCTTTAAACTCTCTTCTCTCTCTGCTGACATAAAAAAAAACCTCTTTCCTCCTCACACGATTATTTACCCAGGTCCTGTTGCTTTTGACCCAACATGAGCCTCCGTCAGCATCCACCTCCGAGGCATCTGACCTTTACTCACAACACCAGAAGAATATAAGCTTCCACCCGCTCTAACCCCGACGCCAATAAAAGCGCGCTGACTGAAGTATGACTTATTAATGAAATAAAACCGGGCTGGTGTCGCCGGAACAGCAGCGCTAAGTGACAGAAAAGCGCGCGGGGAGAGAGATATTGTTGCATCCCTTCGCCCGCGGCTCTGTTCTAGAAGTGGATGTGGTTGCCAAGGAAACAGAAGCAGCAGGCACATGCACAAATGCATTTTTTTTTATGAGCTGGTGTAAAAAAAAGGGGGAACAAAGGTGAACGGAGAGGCTGTTGTTTGGTGTTTTTGGGTGTTGAAATGGTCGGGTCCCACGCGCTGACGAATGTGTGTGTATGTGTGTGTGTGTTTGGATGTCATCACTGCTTCAAATGTCGACGGGATGAAAGCTGTGCATTTAAAAAGACAAAAACATCTAATCGTGGCAGAGGAATGGGTTTGCAATAATCTATCACAATGTTGGAAAAGGGGACATATTGTGTTATGATGCGTTCAGACCAGACAGCGTTATTGCATTTTTGTGTCCATTCAAGCAAATTTGCAGTGCGTTTGGTAGGCTCGGCGATATGGTAAAAATTATTGTCATGATTTTCCTGGACACAGATCGCGATTTCGATTTATCACAAATTTTGTGGACTCCTTGTCTTATTGCCATAGAGCAGGGGTCTCCAACCTGTAGCTCTGGAGCTACCAGTAGCTCGCCACCACCTTCCAAGTAGCTCACCAAAGGATTTTGGAAACATACAAATTATGCTTTATTTACTCAATGTAATTTTTTACATGGCCTATTTCAACTGTAAATGTAACTTTAGATGTCTAATTGTATCCACTTCTAAATATCTATTGGCTAAGTTTCATATAGGCCTCTTAACTATGCGAGAGTTAACTTCAATTTTTGGTCATTACTAAAAGTAGTAGCTCGCCGCTAGTTTTCTTTTGCAAAAGTAGCTCTCCTGGCGAAAAAGGGTTGGAGACCCCTGTCTTAGAGGTAAATACAGTCATCTACTTTTTCTGAAAGTTCCTTCTTTACTGTGATTGGTTAAATCCAGCTGTCACTCACTTAGAACAGAACAAAGACTGACCAGTGTTTTCAAAGAAAAACTTGATGAAGCCTTTGAAAAAACCAAAGACAAGCGACCTCAGCCCATAAAATAAAAATATTCAAATAATTAATAATTAGAACCATTTGGGCATTTCTAACATGAAAATTTGCTAAATTCACCTGGAACTTGACCTTGAAGCTGCAGCACAAAAGACCTCAACACATAACCTTCAAAATTCATAAAACTATTAAAAACAAACGTCCAGATTTGTTTTAAATACAAACATGACAGCTCTAAGGCTAAGAGAAGTTGTTTTGGAAATTATTGTCTGTATTTTAACAAACAGATGCCATTAAATTGAAAAAATGGTAAATCACGATTTGACAATTTCACCAAAAAAGCAGATTGTCACAACAGTGAGCTCACGATTTGATTTTATCATGATATGCAGCCATAGCGTTTGGGGAGTCTGTTGCCTTCATGTCTCTGAAGACCGGCGTCTTGCGAGGTGGAAGCTCAAACTTGCAGCGGCTGCAACTTTGCACAAAGTTGCAACTAACACAAGAGTTATTGAGCTCAGGGAGGAGGTACAGGTAACCAGTGTGTCAAAATAACACATACAAGCATTCTTTTGTACCGGTTTCAGTAAAACTGTTAGATCAAAAATGATGTAAGAATGCAGGGTGGGATGTATTGCAACTTCTTTTTGTTATTATTTGTGTTTCCTGTGGTGATGTGTCTTTGGTTCCATTTGGTTCAAGCAAATTTTCTCTCAAGGGAGACAAATAAAGAAACCTTGAACCTTGAAAATTCATCTTCAGACGCGTTGGAAGTCTGCGTCAGCCAATCAGAGTCTACACTCCTGTGACATGTGACATGCTGATGTTCAGCTTCTGAACAGCACAAACTCAAGCCATTGAGGTAAAGCACCTTCCATGTTTGACCACCAGGGCTGGGGGTGAAATGTGAATGACACTACATAGAGGTGAAGCCATATGCAATGACTATATAACCCCGGATCCAGTCCAACTCCAGTGCCGTCACCGGACCGGTCTTGCTACGATGGGTGACTCTCATTAGCTCCGGAGGTCTGCTGTCCTGCTGCAGCCACAGACTCTGCTGCCGACCTTGCGAGACCCCGAACTCACAGAGGTTCACACTCAACTTGTGAGATTACGAGATCGCTGAGCATATGTATATGTAAACAAAGAACACATGCACCGAGTTTTGTGCTGATATCAGTCAGTTCATTTTCTGTTAGATTTTTCGCCGCACAATGGGTAAGCAGGGGAGGTTTATTTACCTCCTCTGTGTTACATAATCGTGTAAATGTCATATTTTGGCGTATTTTTTTTATTATTAGTGGTATAATGTAATGATTTTATTTGAAATCTTCCGGTTTCACTTCACCCACGCTCGCTTCTTTCCTGTCTTGTTTCGCCGCCAAAATTTAAAACAAACAAAACGTATTGGGAGCGCTGGATTGACCGTACTGGAGACACCAGACTGAACTGTACGTCGTGTGAGTCACTTCAGAAGTTAAGTAAAGACTCCGGTGGCTGCACTGGAGTTGGACTGGATGCAGTGTGAGCCCGGGGTAAGTGTCCACAACAATAAAGAAACTTTTTAGTGACATAGGAAGGTGGAAACTGAATCAGATGTCCAGAAATAGCAGACATGAGACGATATGCAATGTAAAGTCTTCACAAGTCACCTCTACCACAACATGGCAAAAGATGATGAATGACAAAAGCTACATTTCAGGCAGAGTAAATCACAATTCCAGCTGTAATAACATTCACATGACTTTAATGAGACTCTTTTTATTTTTTCTTCTTCAGAGCCCTGTTGTTGGATCGTGGCAGAACCCTGAAGTATCATCCGGACAGTTGTGAAACACTGAACGGGACACGCAGCGAGAGACGAGAGCAAAGCGCCTGTGATGTGGGCTTACATAAGACGTAAATCCCATCCAGTCGCTGTCATTCAGCTCCACCACCACCGCTGCACACGGCTCCGGAGGAAAGACGACGGCGTGAGGTCAGAGTGTGTGGAGACTAGTTTGATTAGTTAGACTGAAGCTAAGCTAATACGAGGTAAGGGAACTGGTGGAATTTGAGATGAATGTTGTTTTGAAGCATCTTAAACACCAATGTCATAAGAAAGAGAGGAGAAAAAGAGAGAGAGGGGAGGAGAGAAAGGACATGGAGAGAGATGAGAAAGAAAGAAAGAAAGAAAGAAAAAGGGAGAGGAGAGAGAAGAGAATGGGGTAAGGGAAGAGAGAAGAAGAGAAAGAAAGCAAGACAGAGGAGAAGAGAGAGCAAGAGAGGAGAAAATACAGAGCATGAGAGAAAAAGAGACAGAGGAGAAAGAGAGAGGAGAAGGCAATATAGAAGAGATAAAGAGATCAATAGAGAGGAAAAAGAGAAAGCATGAGAGAGCAGAAAGAAAAAGGAAAGAGGAAGAAAGAAAGAGAGAGCAAGAGAAAAAAAAGAGAGAGGGGAAGACAGAGAGAGGAGCAGAAGAAAATAGAGAGCACCAGAGAAAAAGAGACAGAGGAGAGAGAGAGAGAGAGGAGAAGGAACGATATAGAAGAGAAAAAGATAAAGCATGAGGAGAGAGAAAAGAAAGAGGAAGGAAGGAAATAGAAAGCAAGAGAAAAAAAAGAGAGAAGGGGAGACAAAGAGAGAGGAGCAGAAGAACAAGAAAGAGGAGAAACAAGACAAAAGAGAGAGAGGGGAGGAGAGAAAGAACATGGAGAATAGGAAGAGAGAAGAGAGAGGAGAAAGAAAGAAAGAAAGAAAGAAAGAAAGAAAGAAAGGGAGAGAGAAGAGAATGGGGTAAGAGAAAGGAGAGAAGAGAGAGAAAGCACTGCAGAGGAGAAAGAGAGAGAGAGCAAGAGAAGAGGAAAATAGAGAGCATGAGAGAAAAAGAGACAGGAGAGAGAGAGAGGAGAAGGAGCAATATAGAAGAGAAAAAGAGAGGAAAAAAGAGAGCATGGGAGGAGAAAGAAAGAGGAAGGAAGAAAGGAAAGAGAGAGCAAGAGAAAAAATAAAGAGAGAAGGAGGGCAGAGAGAGAGGAGCAGGAGAACAAGAAAGAGGAGAAAACAAGACAAAAGAGAAAGACGGGAGGAGAGAAATAGAGAGGGAGAGGAGAAAAGAAGACAGGAGAAAGAGAGAGGGCATGAGAAAGGAGAAAAGAGAGGGGAGAGTAAGAAAGCAAGACAGAGGAGAAAAGGAATGAAGGGAGGGGGAAAGAGAGTGGACGGGATAGTAAGAGAGAAAGAGAGGAGGAAAAAAGGGAGGCGAGAGAGTGAGAAAGCAAGACAGCAGAAAGAGAGAGCGCATGAGAGGAAAAGAGACAGAGGAGTGAGGGAGAAAGGCAGCAAGATCGGGCTCGAGCAGAAGCTTCAGACATGAGAGGAGAGACTGTCACAGCGTAAACAAGCTGCTGTTTAACAGAACTGCACAGATGTACATTCATCCTTCTACTGAGTCAGGTGAACTTCTCTGAAAAGGTTCGGTGTCATAATGGAGTCCTTCGTGTATCATGTTCCACATCACTTTTGATTTGACAAATATCTGTGAACAAATTTGCATTTCTTTTGCTTGTTTTAGTTGTTTTGTTATTTAAAAGGAACCCCGAATATTTACATAAATAGATCCAAAATACTTCGCGTAGGTATACTTACTAAAAAGTAGAACTTAAAGTAAACAAATATTCGCCGTTTGACGTAAAATTGTCATGTTTACAACAACTTCCTGATTTTCCGGGCGCCGCCATCTTGAGGTGATGACTCAGAATCGTGTGGCGCACTGGCGCAGTGAGCGTCCAGTCCGCCGTTGATCTGGTTAACAGGAGCGTCAGTAGTTTTTCGTTGTAAAATGTACATTGTGTGGCTTTTGGTTGTGATTTCGTCTCGGGAGGAAACAGGAGAATGTGGTAAGCTTTCATAACTTTCCTCGTAGTTACACGATTCGACGTCATACTACCCATAATGCACTGCGTTGTAAACAATGATGGCGTCTTCCGTGAAAATATATTTCTTAAAGTTTAATAAAACGGTAGATTTTTCATATTATTTTCGTGTGTATTTATATCTTTGATGATATAAGGAAAACTCGAAAACAAACATTAAAAAATTCTCGGGGTTCCTTTTAAGTCCACTTCTGCCATTGTGTTCAACTGATTTGCGTCAATCGGAGGAATATGGCGTCGTGCTGTTTGAGTTGTAGTCACAAAGCAGAACCACTGACTGCACGTTTACTACTTTAATGTCTATGGTAATTTTCCTCTGTTCTACTTTTTAGTAAAAGAATATGGGTCCTGACAATGTCTTAAAATGCAGTGGAACTACCCAGCCCATTGTCCATGACTCTTTGAAAAATCTGGCCCTCGAGAAAAAATTGTTGAATAGCCCTGTTGTAGAGAGATTTTTTTGCTGCAGCACCAACGGAGCAGCTACTGGGACTGATTTACAACAGCCACAAGCAGCCATACTGTATACACTACAGACCAGAAGTTTGGACACACCTTCACATTCAAAGTGTTTTCTTTAATTTTATGACTATGAATGTTGCAGATTCACACTGAAGATATAAACAACATGAATGACCAGAAGGAGAGTGATGGGCTGGCCTCCACAGTCACCAGACCTGAACCCAGTCCAGATGGTTTGGGCTGAGATAGAGCGAAGACAAAAGGGCCAACAAGTGCTAAGCATCTCTGGGAACTCCTTCTAGACTGTTGGAAGAACATTTCAGGTGACGACCTCTTGAAGCTCATCAAGAGAATGTCAAGAGTGTGTAAAGCAGTAATCAAAGCAAAATAACCTAGTAATATGACATATTTTCAGTTGTTTCACACTTTTAGGTTGTGTACTATACTTCCACGTGTTAATTCATAGTTTGGATGCTGTTAGGGAAAGAAATTTTGATCTTTCCCCGGACTGTAATCCTGTCTAGAAAAACAACCCGGACTCAAAACGATACAAATTAAAAAAAGATTTACTTTGAATTCAAACATATAAAACAAAAGTTACAAAGCGATGTCTATTTGTCTAAACCTGCAAAGTTGCCCCATGTGTTCTCATTTGCGTGCTCGCTTCTCTTCTCCTACTACCCCTACTAGAACTCCTTTGAGCCAGGTTAACGTTGATTGGTTCTCAAAGTCCACGGTTCCCGCCATGTTTAGATGTTGCTTCTCAGAATGTCCATTCCATGATCTCATCACAAACTCAGACTTAGACTTGGTGCCTGTTTTAACTTGAGCCTTGTCGATTACAAAACCCAAGCAAATCAGCACTCTTGGCTTGTGACAGTTCAGTTTTTTCCAGCAAATGCCTTCAGTGTGAATCTACAATGTTCATAGTGATAAAAATTAAAAAAAAAGTCTTTGAAACTTTTGGTCTGTACTGTACATTGATCATAATAGATCCATGGTTTTACTAGTTTATCACAATGAAAAGATAAAGCTTGTCACTCTAAAGATGTTTTTGCCATTTTGAGAAGCAAACCCAGGCTGCTTTACAACAAACAAAACATGATTTATTATAAGGCTACGTGGCTAAACTTTCTCTTTAACCACCTGTGCCTGCTACATTGGTACATAAGTGTTGTAGGAGACTGGTCAGTGTGAGGAGCAGGAGTCCAGATGGTCCAAGCTAAAGTCCGACTGTAACATTGTGCTAACACCTGCCCCTGTTTGAGCTCGTGTGAACATGCTGTTTTGAAGAACGCTCTGACCTAGTTCCTGTCTCACTCGGACGTCATTGGTGTGTTGTTGTTTAGAGAAGAGGAATTATAATATATATATAATAATATTAGACCTGAAGAAAGTCACTGTCCAGACGAGTCAAGAATATTATGGTAAAAGTCAGTAGTTCTCTACTCAAGTAAAAGTACAGTTACTTGTGTAAAAAACAACTGTGGTAAAAGTCATAATTCTGCTGAGAAAGTAAACGGGTGTAAATTTACTTAAGTAGAAAAGTAAAAAGTATTACACTGCCGAAAGTTATTCTCTTGTCTTGGTTAAACTACTAGAATACTAGAAAATTGTCAGCTTAATTCACCACTGGTGTGAGTAAAAATGTTTGACTTCATTTGCAAAAACTTTGACTCAAAAAAAGAACAAATCTCTTGAAACAAGGCAGAAAACACATGGGAAAAGTCATTATCCAGGTCCATCAAGGTAAAACTATCTTAACTAACAAAAATAGCAAAAATAAAGATTAAAATCAAGGTTTTAAGACATTTTGACTAATCTATTCCAATTGCACTGTCCCCTATGGAAACAATAATCTAATCTAATCTAATCTAGAAATACATTTTTTTGTAGTGTATATCGCTGGTTTGTAATGTAGTGGAGCATGAGGGCTTTACGGTAAATGAATTTCACTTCATCAGACTTTTATACATTTGAAATAAAAAGTTAAAGGGACTATACTTTGCAACAAAATAATTTAAAAACTATTTCCTCTAGCACTGATATCTTGTTAATGTATCTATTGGTCCACAAAGTCCTGTCTATGTCTATATTCTTCTGTTGTTGTTTTAGCATTGTGGCTAATTGTTGTTAGCATGGAGACTCACCTCGTTCTAACAGCAACAAAAAACATTAAAACACATCACAATGAACAAATCTGAAGTTCAGAATGCATTAGCTAAGTGAGCAAATCATGTAGCCTGAAGTAAGAAGTATTAAATGGATTATTTCTGTTTGTTTACATTTTTAAGGATGCAAAAATCAGGTACAGTCCCTTTAAGCAGGTCTGCACTGGGTTTAAATTTGGGGAAAATGGTGTTTATGATCTTATAAAGTAATGAACCTATTTTAAAAATGCAGGGAGAAAGTACAGATATTTCTTGAAAAATGTAAGAAGTAAAAGTAAAATGTCGCCAGATTTTTTAATACTTAAGTAAAGTACAGATACTCAAGAAAATTACTTAAGTACAGTACTTGAGTAAAAATACTTAGTTACTTGCCATCTCTGGTAAAAGTACTGTACTTTCAGGGTCGTTACACACATTTGATTAAGAACTGCATCAACTGAATTGAAGAAAAAAACTAAAAAGTGCACACATTGGCCACCAATATTTACAAGCCACAGACTTGTGTGCTCATGCTCAGTGGGCACAACGCGGTATTCTGCGCAGCTTCCAAGTTTGTACAATACAACTGTGATACGCATGATAAGTGGAACTGGAGCTCTTACGGTAACGTCATCGGGAGCCATATGCCTCTCCATTATCGAGCAAAGTTTCATGAATGATGGCCGTGTCATGCGAAAGTTTTGCCTCCACTCTTGATCTGAGAACTCCAACAACACTATCCTTTCCCACCAGTCTTTACTCCTCACCTTCATCCAGAGGCTCCGCGTCTTTTGAGGAGGGGGGAACTAAAGGCGGTGTAGTCCCTCATTCATCCAGGAGTGATCCATAGTAGAAGTCTTCAAAGTAGTCATCTGGACAGTGTTTCCGAAGATCAAGACGTTTCGACTCTCATCCGAAAGTCATTTTCAATCTGATGGATGAGAGTCGAAACGTCTTGATCTTCGGAAACACTGTCCAGATGACTACTTTGAAGACTTCTACTATAGGGGGAACTAAACCTAATGCATGTGGAATTAAGTTATCCTCCGGTTGTTGCTCCCCGGTTTAACATCATGTACAGAAGTATATACTGTTGGGTTTGTAGCTTTAACGCCGAGGTCAGTAATAGAAAAAGAATGCTCTGAAGGACAAAGTGCGGCTCCATGACAAAAATAGGCTTGAAAAACACGAACGGAAGGCAAAATCCAAGACAAAATAAAAGTTAGGAGCGAGCAGAAATGTACGCAGCCATGTTTGTTTACAACGTAGGTTGATGCTTCTTCTACTGTTTCCGGATGTTAGATACATTTGCGCATGTCAAAATAATTTATTCCGATCAAACGAGTGACCGATGTAAACGCATGTCGCAATCCGATTATTTTTTAGGGGGTCCATGTGCACAGAAAAAAATTGTATCCGATTCATGATCAGATTAAAGACATTTGCGCATGTAAACATGGCTAGTGTCAGAAATCCTCCTCAGTCTCACTGCTGGACATCACATGAACACAGTGATTACAGATGCTTCAGTGTCACTTAAGAGCTTATTTAGCCCGTTTACTCTTTTGTTTTTTTTGTAACAATTACCCAATTGAACCAGGCAAACCAATTCTGATCCCAATCAAAAGTTTATTAGGATTTTAGCCAGACATTTTAAAGAAAATGAGAAGGTTGTACAAATCAGTGGAATACAGTATATAACCATCTTTTCTGTGCTTGCTGGGTTACCACGACAACACCTGCAGCATCTTTATACAGGTCTGTCTCTTCTGAGGATCTCCCTTCTCCCTGTCATCCGTCTCTGGAGATTTGCACTTGTAAAGCTGATGTCCCTTCGACCCCCAGAGCTCGCAGAAGGCTTTTCCTGCAAATAGTGTGCATCATCTCCAATCACATGTGTGGTAATGTGAGAGTAAAGCGTGTCAAAGAGCGGGGGGCGAACGGGACAGGTGACATTTCCACATCAGAGGAGAGCTTCCAACGGGCCGTGAGCTGAGGAAGATCACAGAACAGAACAGAACACAGCAGCAGGAGGCCAGGCTCACACCAACGTTTACCCAGGACTGCTAATGCTGCTGCTGCTAGCCGGACTGACATGGACGGTCAAAGGAAGACCAGGTTCAACATATTTTGCTGTGATATTATTTGTATGCTAATGTAGTATGTGCCACTGTGTGAGATAAATAGTTAAACCTGACTCACAAGATCATCATTATATCTTATAATCTACTGGTCATGTGGCATCACAATGGTGACTATACCAATATTTAACCCTTTAGGTGCCAAGGTTTTTATTTTGAAGTCCAAACCACTAAGCATAGACTTGCCAACATGTAAGTCTCTCTTTCTCTTCACTTTAAATTTAACTGTAAGAAGCAACAGATTTTAAATAGCTAATTAATATTTAAGAATTAGAAGTGGGAGTGCATCCGTGGGTCCATACAGTTCAAATCAGGTGCATCTCAAGGACAAGAAGCGGTTCAAAGACACGACAAGGTCTTGAAACCATGAATCAAGTGGAAAAATAGTCCGAGGCACACTGATTATCAAAAATCAAAGTCCTTTATTAAAGTGCAGGACACCTACACGATTCGCCTAATGTTTGCTTCAGGGCTAAATCATATAATCTGACAGATGTAAATGTCATTTTATTGTGTCTAAATTGTGCATCACGTGACAGAATCACATGTATGCCTCATGTGATATCTGTCTAAGAACACACAGAACACAGTTAGCCTGAAGAAGACCTACATTGGGTGTCCCACACTTTAATAAAGGACTTTTATTTTTGATAATCAGTGTGCCTCGGACTATTTTTTCACTTAACTAATTATTATTGTTGGAATATTGTTATGGGACAGGTTTGAACCATTTTATGCTTCACTTTGAGTATTCATCTTTTGAAATATATCAAGTAATTATGGACAACTGGGAGGGGATAGGTGGTAGGTGAGACATGATTTCTGAGCACTTGAACTTCAGCTGTAAAACAATACAAGATGAATCAATTTAAATATAACTTTGAATAAACTAATGATGAAGGGAGGCCATTATAGAGCAATGGAACCTACGTCACTGCGCAATGCATTATGTTACGCGGCAGCCATGTTGCTCGGCAAAACAAACACGGCAGAGGAGCCGAGCTTTGCGTTTAGCTTTAAAATATGTTATTATAATTAATTTCTTTTTTTAAATGGCAAATCTGCCATGTTTGCATTTGGCTTTTAAAACCGAGATACTGACATGTGTCGTGCAGGGACATAATTAGTCTCAGCATGGTAGATACGGCAGCATTGGACCTGTAGCCATCAGGATTAGCCATCAACAAATGCAAACTATGAACAAATCTGAGGCTTTTGGCTAATCCAGACCTATCGACTACATTTACGAGAGTTCAAAGCTTTAATTAAAGTAATTGTTAAGTGTGCAAACATTTCCGTGTTTTATTTGAAATGATGAGTAGCTCTAAACAGCTGCATCTGAGCTAAAGGCTAAGTGTGTTTGGTCTGAGCATCTGTAGACACTACATATCCTCATGTACAGGTTATTCATGTGAAGACTGGATTAATAACTTCAAAAATATTACGAAATCAACATTTTATTTATACATTTATTGACTTTTATGGGCAGTGACTTCACAATTCATGTGTTTGTGATGGAGGACAAACGTTTCTATTCACATTTAATCATGTCATAATTGCAGCACTTTACATGCTCCGAGGTTTGTACTTCCGAACGGCTTTCTAATGCGCCGCGCTTTGTTTTGCCGAGCAACATGGCGGCTTCAATCCCATCAGCCACTGCGGGGCGGATTTCGTGACGTCACCTTCCAAAGCTCTATAACAAGGTTAACGGCCTCCCTGTGTGTGTGTGAGTTATTTTACCTAAGACAAAAAAAAAAAGCCCTGATAAATTGCCTTCAAAACAAAGCCACAGCTGTAGTGCTCTGCACTTATCAACATTTGAACAGTAAACAGTAATATTAAAGGCCTGTCCACACTTGTCCAAGCTCAGGTGTTTCAGCACAAATATTTGTCCTAAACCAACATCGTCCACACCAAGCAGGAGGTTTAGGACACTGAAAACGAAGATTTCTGAAACCAGGTCTCAGAGTGAAGAAATTTTCAAAACTCCGGTTTAGTGTCTCCGCAGTTACGCTGGATCCGATTTTTTTTTTTTCCCCTGATGACATCACTGCACCAGTCACGTCTCATCTGCAGAATGTACTGACCTTTGACCTTTATATGATGTTCACTGTGAAAATCTGTGTCTCATTTCACCGTAAACCACAGAAGACATAAAGAAAAACAAAAATAAATCCTCTACAATCTCCAATAAATCCGTATTGAAACGTTGTCAAAATATTACAAAGACTCTGAAGCATAAAATATATTATTCATTGATTCATAAATTCACTTTCTAAGTCTCTTCTGTTGGTTTTAGATCCATGTTGTTCATTCAGAATGTCTGTGAAGTTTGTTTGTTTTTATTTTATTTTTTTTATTGTACATTCTACTTCCTGTCTGTGTAAGTGTCACTCATGTGGACGTTGATAAATTCTAAGCAGATCGTTTTTTAAAACTATCCTTGTTTTGTCTTTGTGAGGACAAGGTCTTAGTGTCCCTATTTCGAGGTCCACCTATAAGTTGTTAATAATGCATATTTATTCAGGTCTTGCATAAGTTCACGCCTTGTATCTGCAGACATTATGGCTATTATCTTATTATTGTGTGTATTATAGAAGGATTTTCAGTCGATGTCACTTTCTGTCCTACTGCGCATGCTTCATACAGAAAGAGCCACTGTTCATCTGGTTAGCGGGTGAAACTTTGAATAAAAGACCAAAACCACATTTTTGCACTGCTTTTGACCAGAAGTAGTTTTTTTTTTCCTCACTGGAATTTCTCACTGGATTTGCATAGCTTTTTTATTGTACAGCACTTTTACAGCACAAACCACTTTATATTTTGGCTTGGATTTGTATTGGATTCACTCTCCTCTGAGGTAACAAAGACCTGCCCTGCTTAGCTTCTGATGGTTGGGCAAGTTCCTTCAAAACAGTAATTAGTTATTGTTACTATTACTTCTCCAAAAAAGTGACTGAGTTAATAACTGCATTACTGAGTGATGAAAGTAACTAGTTACCAGGAAAGTAACTATTAAATTACACACAAAACCCAGAAATACCTTAGACAATTATAGCCTAATAGCCTATTTAAACAAGTCTGACGTTCCAATAGAACAAAATTACTGCAAACAACCAAACTCAACCAGCAGCAGTGTTATTTTACTCCTCCAGCACAGTCACAACAACACAGGCCAAATCTCTGGACCAAACAGCACAAGAACCAAACACCACGCGACAACAGAAGATAATAAACATCTGCACGCTTAAAACAGAGGAGAACCACGATCAAATAAACAATAAAAGAGACGCGGCGACTGCTGTAGAATCACTACTGTGGCGTCTGTAGCTCCAAACACACAAGCCGATATCATCTATCATCTGTTTTTACTTTGAAACGGCAAAAATAATGCGATAAAACCTCACAATGAACTTGTTTGAGAAGATTTCCTTGTCGTGTTTTGGAAAAGGATCACAGAAGACCTGCGTCGCGCTCAACCAATGGACGATGTCGGAAAGTCACTGCACCCGCCAGCTCTGATTCTGATTGGTTACTGTTGCCGTTTCAAGCTAATCCGTACTTCTACTCCAGCTTTCTCTTCGTCAGCTGCTCTCATGACTTCTCTGAATGAGACGACAGCATTGATATTGAAATAACGAGCCGTGTTACCTTGACAGTAACTATAACGCGATGTCACTGACGGAAAAGCAGTTAATTAGATTACACGTTATGCATAAAAATAACCCTTACTATCGCCGTTAATTTAAACGCCGTTACTCCCAACACTGGATTAAGCAAGTATGACCTAATAAACACACGTGACGATGATGTTTTCCCCACTGTAGTCAGAGCTCTGTCTCTCAAACACATACTGATCTGCAAACGAGCTGCAGCAGGTCTTAAACTGTGTCCTGTCAGTCCTCTTCACGTGACCGCTGAGAGCTCCGGCTGTGGGATAAGCGTGCGTGGTCAGAGAGAGCAGCACTCAGCCTGACAGCTCCAGATGGTGTTCCACAGGAGCCCACACCTCTCTGCTGTGTGCTGGAGGCTGGCTCCTGGGCCCCCCGCGGCTCCACCAGGACACGGACCCTCACTTATACCTGAGAGCTTCAGCACTCACAGTTTTCTCTCAGCACTGCAAAATATTCAACTGTCATAGAGCTGGCTTATTCAACTTAAGGCGGTTTATTGGCTTACTATCTTAAATGTGACTGTTCTTTTTAGCTAGTGTAATTCCGTTTCTAACTTGTTTCTTTCTAGTTCAGATTGGTTTGTACAGGTCTAGTCCTTGTTTAATTCTGGATTGTAAAACATTGGCAGGCTAAAAGCGTATTTTTTTGTACAATACATTTTTTGCACAACTTAAAAATTTGTGTGTCGACACCTTATGTAACTACTAGTCTTTAGTTTAGTTTAGTCAGTCAAGGACGTTTTAGTCAACCATGTTTTTTCTAAGCATAAATGTTTTATTTAGACAGCAAGAAAACAAAATAGGTTACATACACAGACTTCTTTGCAAAAAATGATGTTTTTTATAAACTCCAATTATGTAAATCAAAGTCGGACAGCGTTTTGAAGATAGAGACATTTTGGCTGTCATCTGAAAATCATCTTAAGAGTCTTTCTCTCAAGTTGAGAGGTGCCCGTCTGAATCGGTTTGGCAACTTCTGTCGTTTGGTGTGAATGAGCCTGTCGAGGGGCGGGGGAGAGGGGCAGGTCATGAGGCGAGGTTTTGAAGATTTGCCTGTAGTATCTCCGTTGGCAGCGGTCGCTAGTTGCCGCATTTGCAGCTTTTTGAATGGCTAGAGATTAACCAGCGAATCAGTGCTCAGGAAAATTGTGCAAAAAAAAAACTAAAATGACGCTTACGGAAAAACAGTATTCAGCCAAGCATGGATTTTTGTTATTTACCCAAATTCAATCAGGACGTAAGTAGGAAGGAGAATGGTAGTGATTGGTCTGAAGAAAAACAAAGATGGAGGAGTTGCAAAGACAGTAGGGTGAAGTCTGGACTGTGGGGGAATTAGAAGTTGGGCCTAATCTGTGAGGTAAGAATAAAAACATCAGTTAGCCACAGAATTTGACAACTTGAACGTAGCGTATGTTTCGTCATTGTCGGCAAGCATTACATCACGCACATGCCCACTCTGCATTTGTTCAGCGACTGGTGGCTGTTTTGATTGTTTGTGTGAATGTTCTTTTACATCTGTGCACCTCAAAGAAACTTATGGTGCGTTCAGCCCGGTCAGCGTATTTGCATTTTGTGTCCATTTTCATGTTAAGTCAATGTAAACCACGTTTTGAGCGTTCAAGCGTCTTGGCGTTTGGGGTGTCTGATGACGCACCTTTCTGTGTCTGAAACACGGCGTCTTGCAAAGTGAAAGCTCAAACCTTCGGCGGCCACAGCTTCACTCAAAGCATCGGCGATGCAGGAGTTAGGAAATCCATCTTAAGACTCGTTGGAAGTCGGGTCAGCCAATCAGAGACTCCACTCCTGTGACTTGTGACATGCTGTTGTTCTCCTCTCACATCAAGGGGAAAGGACGACTGTTTACTAGAGTTTTTTAGTCACTTTTTTAACAAAAGGTCGCTTGTTTTGGGGCTTTTTTTGATGGCTTGGTCGTTCGTTGCTCTGAAAATCTGGCGACACGGCAAAACAAACAACATGGGACATGATCTGGACTGACAATGAGCTCACATGGATCTATCAAAAAAACTTGTTTAAACCTGGAGGAGCCGAGGACTACAGAGACAGCAAAAGGACATTGCTTTGAAGAGGAAAAGTTGTGCGATCGGGTAAGTTAGGTTTTATAAAGGCAGCAAGCCTCTGTCTCTCTCTCCCTCCTTCTGTCTTTCAACGTGATCTGTCTGCGAGCAAAACAAAGCCTGGAAACAAGCGAGAACTCAAAGAAGCACGTTGGGGCGTTAAAAGTGTCTTTTGTCCCCGTACACCTCGACATGCATTGGGCGTTTTGAGCTTCGAAAATGTTCTGCCTCCAAATACGCTTCAATGTGCAAATTTAGACGGTTAAACGCTATCCTCCTACCGACAGCGACTGGCAGTTGTGTTGGTGTGAAAGACCCTTTATATAAACTGCCTCTGAGGAGGGGCTACACCTTAAGTCTGTTCAACAATATCTCACAAGAAAGCATACAGTACATACCATGACATAAGAGGACATGTCAAAGCATATGATTAGCATGCTTTGACGGCTTTTGTGTGTAAATATGACACATGTGGCAGCCTCAGTTCATTTAAATGTTAGTGGTAAAGTTGTGTTATTAGTTATGAATGTTAACAAAATCCTTATCTAAATCTTAATCTGCCCCAAGTCCCAGTCCTAAGCTTATCTATTAAACCAGGGCTTCTCAAAAATTTTGAGACCAGCGACCCCTTCTTGGTAAGAAAATATTTCATGGACCCCCTAGTGTTCGGTACAGTGACATCATAGTAAAAGTAAGATGATTTTTATCAAACTGTAAATGAAATATTAATTTTTTCTTCTTCCTTTATTTAGGTAAAGGAAGAAGAAAGTCTCATGTACATGTGCCTGGGATTGTCTGTTATTAAAAAGAAATGTAGACTTCAATGTAATTAGAGATTTTTGACGACCCCAGACTCAACTTTGAGAACCACTGATTTAGTCTACATTGAGACAAGACACATAAAACAAGTTCAAACCATACTTTCAGGTTCAACCAAGACTTGAACTCGGATCAATGAAGTCAAAATCCAGAGTGCTAACCATTACACCATGGAACCATGATGATCAAATAACAGGCAACTGTGTTGAGCTCAGACCAAATGTAAAGTCAGTGAGACTGTAAAAGCTAGGAGTTTAGCTGTTTGCTTTTACATACTGAAGAAAGCTTCATATTTAATGATTGTTTTTTGATGGGATATTGGTGTAATAAGTGATGAAAGTTCAGTTACAGTAGATTGCTAAAATTTTTATTAATTTATTTATTAATTTATTCATATTTTTCACATAGAATCAAATAAAATAGCATAATAACAAGAAAAGAAATGTGATGGATGGTGACCAAAAACCCTTCAGGGGCTTTAAAGTCAGCTCAATACAATACAAATATCAATCAATACATAAGAATTAGTGAGTCAGGACAAATTCTGCAGTTACTTTCCAGAAGAAATGTTATTTTCAACATGTTTCAAGATAGATCTCAATTATAAGGAATGTGGCTTACTCTACATGGAAACAAGGCATTGAAAACATGAAACAAGCTGAGTTGCCACTCTCAGGTTCCACCGAGATTTGAACTCGGATCACTGGATTCAGAGTCCAGAGTGCTAACCATTACACCATGGAACCTCTGTGGTCTTCTGGTACTACCTGACCTCTTGGAAAGGTTGGTACATGGTTATTTTCCTTTAAAAGAAAGCTTTTGGTTTTATATACTGAGGTAGAAAGACAGTTTCTGATGGATATTTGTTGAGTCGTGCTCTACATAGATCTCAAAATGTAAACACTCAAAACATAGAACAACAGAGTTTCAGCATAGGTTTTGTATCCTAATTTGATTGACTCAATGCTGAACCTTTTCAAGTTATAGGTATCAGTGGATATACAATCCAGTGTGTTCTAAAAAAAAACTTTAGTATCACTTGCTAACAGTGCATGACAACCCAACACAATGGACTGGAAACAATTTTTTGACATTGGACCAATCTTTCACCCAAATTTCACAAGGTAACCTTGCTGGCTGAAAAATCTAAACCTGATATCATGAAAGTACAGTGCTGCTTGAATTAAACTAAAGAACAGTTGTCTGACAATAATGTGTTTCAGTTTTGGACATAGGTTCCACCAAGACTTGAACTCAGATCACTGGATTCAAAGTCCAGAGTGCTAACCATTACACCATAATGAACAAACAAACACCTCAAGTAAATGTGCTTACAACTGAGCTGAGCCCAGACCAAATGTAAAGTCAGTGAGACTGTAAAAAGTAGGAGTTTAGTTGTTTGCATTTACAAACTCAGGAAGGCTTCATATTTAATGATTGGTGTTGATGGGATATTGGTGTAATAAGTGATGACATTTCAGTGACAGAAGATTGCTGAATTTAGTGCTAACATTGGCTTTTGATTAACCATAAATACTCTTTCTTATGATCTAGCTCTAAACTTTGTGTAGTAAAATTACTTTCCAGAAGAAATGTTTTATTTTCAACAGTGTTAACATTTTGCAAGAAAGATTCATATTTGCAATGAGTGTTGCTTACTCTACATGGAGACAAGGCATTGAAAACATAAAACAAGTGGATTTCCTACTTTCAGGTTCCACTGAGATTTGAACTCAGATCGCTGGATTCAGAGTCTAGAGTGCTAACCATTACACCATGGAACCTCTAGAGTCATTTAAAACTACCTGACTTCCTAGAAAGGTTGGTACATGGTTATTATCCTTTAAAAGAAACACTTTTGGTTTTATATACTGAGGTAGATTGACAGTTATGATGGATATTTTGCTGAGTCATGCTCTACATAGATCTCAAAATGTAAACACTCATAACATAGAACAGAGTTTCAGCATAGGTTTTGTATTCCAATTTGATTGACCCAATGCTTAACCTTTTCAAGTTATAAGTATCAGTGGATATACAATCCAGTGTGTTCTACAAATACACTTTAGTATCACTTGCTAACAGTGCATGACAACCCAACACAATGGACTGGAAACAATTTGTTGACATTGGACCATTTTTCACAAGGTAACCTTGCTGGCTCAAAAATCTAAACCTGATACCATGAAAGTACAGTGCTGCATGAACTAAACTCAAGGACAGTTGTCTGACAATAATGTGTTTCGGTTTTGGCCATAGGTTCCACCAAGACTTGAACTCAAATCACTGGATTCAAAGTCCAGAGTGCTAACCATTACACCATGGAACCATGAGGAACAAACAAACACCTCAAGTATTTGTGTTTACAACTGTGTTGAGCTCAGAACAAATGTAAAGTCAGTGAGACTGTAAAAGGTAGGGGTTTAGTTGTTTGCATTTACACACTGAGGCTTCATATTTAATGATTGGTGTTGAAGGGATATTGGTGTAATAAGTGATAACATTTCAGTTAGAGAAGATTGCTGAATTTAGTGCTAACATTGACTTTTGATTAACCATAAATACTCAAAACTTTGTGTAGTAAAAATTACTTTCCAGAAGAAATGTTCCAAAATCAACAGTGTCAATATGTCTAAGATAGGTCATATTTACAATGAGTATGGCTTACTCTACATGGAGACAAAGCAGTGAGAACATAAAAAGAACTTGAAATCCTATTTTCAGGTTCCACCGAGATTTGAACTCGGATCACTGGATTCAAAGTCCAGAGTGCTAACCATTACACCATGGAACCTCTAGTGTCATTAAAACTACCTGACTTCCTGGAAAGGTTAGTACATGGTTATTATCCTTTAAAACAGGCATGTCCAAACTGCGGCCCGGGGGCCAAATGCGGCCCTTGGACCAATTTTCTTTGGCCCTCAGACTTATTGCTAGATTGGCCCAAATTACAAAAATTGTAGTTTTTATGGTCATAGTCGAAAAAAAAACAAAATTTTAGTTCCTTTTTACCTTAAAATGAATGATTAAGGCTCTATTAAAAGTGTGGTGGTTCATTGAAATTAGGTCAATTGCAATATTTGGAATAATTCACTTCACTGGCGTGAAATATATGGCCCTCCGCACCATATAAGTTTCAAAATGCGGCCCACTCTGAAAAAGTTTGGACACCCCTCCCATAGGAAAAATGTGTTGCTCATCTGTTGTTCAATCTCATCTCATGAGATCAATTTGAGCTTCTCATATTTGAATCATTCTGTGATCATAGGTTTCTGAGTTACTTCTCCTAAGGGTCCCTTAGGAGCAAGAGATATGCTAAAAAGAGACAAGACATCACTGAGACATTAAGAGGTTGAGTTGAGAAAGTCATTTGAGCAATACTTGAGAAGTGGGATACACAGAGGAGATCTTAATTGTATATCCCTGATCTCAATTAGGTCCTGGTTATTTTGAAGGGAATCAAAGAGAATAACATGAGATGAATATGAGACTTTTATGAGACAAATTTGAGAAGCATGAGCCTTAAAAGAGATCTTATAATTGTATCCAATGTCTCTTCCATGTCTTGGTCATTTCCCTTTAGAATTATGATTATGAGCCATATTTGAGAAACATGAGAACACATTGAGAAAGTAATTAAGAATCATTATCCTTGGTAATTACAACTGTAAAAACAATACAGAAAATTGAAAGATTTAAAACTTTTATTGGGGTAACATATAATGTTGTGTCAGTGTACCATTAGTATTTGATAAGCCGCAAACGTTCCCCTCATGAACCACAGTTTGAGAAACACTGCTATAAAGAGATCTGGCCACATACAGAAAATGAACACTTCCAGATTTTAAACTATGACCAGCAGTGCAGAGGAACAATCACACTTTTAAATACTTTACCAAATGTATTTAAAAGAATATATCATCTCAAACACATTCTCGAACAGACCAAAACGTTTAAAGTGTCTATGAGCAAATGTAGTGACAGGTAAATTTTACTGTAGTAAAATGTAGTAAACATGAAGTGTCATCAACAGTGTGAAATGCAGAAGTAAACCATACTTACAAAACTGTTTTCAGAATGTGTACCTTATTGTCCATCCAAACCCATCAAAACACTTTGATCAACTAAAGGTGTGGCAGAGTTTCTTTGTGTAGCTCAGAGTCAAACAGGAAGAGTCCAAACAAAAAGCACATGTCCCAGGTCCAGGAGAACAGTCCAACAGTCACTGATGATGTCATGATGATGCTGTTGTCATCTGGCCTTTCCTTATCATGGCTGATTGTCGACTTCCATTTCAATCTGCTCCAGGTCTCCTGCTTTCATCACATTCTCCTCCTGCAAGTAAAGTAAAGGAGAAGTTACTAAAGATCAATATCATGACATTTATTCTTAAGCCACTTTACATAGTTTGAAAGTTTAAAAGAAGCCAATGATTTTCACAGCATGCACCACCAAAAACATTTGTTTCCTTACAAACAGAGCTCAAACTTCTTGAGCTAAGTTGCGGTTTACGTAAACTTAAAAAAAACCCTCAACATTGCACAGTAGTACTAACTGTGGACAAACTCCACGGACAAAACTTGATACAAAATAACTCAAAAAATGAATATGGAAATATGGTGCATTTTAGCTCTAAACTTTTAAACATGAAACATTGTTGAGTATTGTTGCTTCTGAATTTTGGTAAGGAAGGTTAGTTGTTGTCATTGCAGGAACACAATTTACAACCTAAAACTTGCCATCTGTAATGGTAAAAGGAAGATATAAAGGGACAACTCATAAATAATGTTATATTGGGGAATATTTTTGGTCACATAAAAAGTGAAGCTCACACTATAGATCGTGTAACATATGACATACTTGAAGGTTTTATTTCTTGACATTCTGATTATAGTTCACAAAAAATAAACAAAATGCAAGTGCAACAATGCTACACTGTTTTGAGAAACACCGTTAAAGAAATCTATTAACAAAACCTATGCCTATAATGCGATTCAACTTACCAAGATCTCTGCAGTTTTCATTTAAGTGGAGCATCAGTGGATGAACTCTCTCTTCACATCTACAGGACGACTGGTTGGGTCGAGAGGCACTGGAGAGGGAGTGAAGAAACAAAAACATGCATGTTAAGTCAGTTTGAACCGTTTCTAGTTCAGAAACCTGAAACAATCTGGTTTACATGCTGCCATTAAGTCTGGACTGAAGGTGATATTAATATTCTTTATACATTGGGGGTAGACAATTTGATTAAAAAATATATATATTACTAGGGATGGGACGAGACAGAATTTTCACGAGACGAGCCATGAGATCGAGACGAGACAAGATTTTTAATAATTTCAATTAATTGTTTCAATGCAGAATTTAAACAAGGCAAATAAAAAAAATGATTTGTATTATTTATTATCGTCAGTTTAAATTCTTTTAGTTTAGCTTTACCTTTCATTATGTGTATCACCTTGGATTTTTATTATTTCAACGATATGAGTTTTGACTGAAATTGATCTGCTCCCCCGTGTGTAGCTCAGATGCCCCCTTTCTCCTGCTTCACAGCGCTGCCGCTGCTGACAGCCCAAACACACACAGATGAGGAGACTTTTGTACTTTTTACAGTTATTGATGACAAAGGCCAAAATATCTCTTTGTGGATCTATTTTAAACTATGTTTAAGTGTGAAAAACACTGCGCTGTCCCCGCGTATATTTGACGATTATAAACTTTTACAATGTTTAGGACTAATTATCTCTCTGTCAATATTGATCCTATCTTTACAAAATAAAAACTGAGACAGAGTTTAGACAGTTTTCTGTCAGAATAAGTCCACTACAGGTCTGTGTGTGGAGGAGAATATTTACTACAGCTGCTCAAAGATACAAAACTTAATTTCATGACCATGGAAAAATCTCACGAGACAGTTCAGTACGTGTGCGCACAGTATCGTGACAGTTTGATCTCGCGGCACGAGATCTCGTCCCATCCCTATATATTACAATTTAAATTTTACTAGGATTCTTGTAGATTGTTTGTACATGCTAGTGTCTAATTGGAATGAATAAAATGATCTGCTTTTTCAGAGAGTTCTTCACTGTGATTGTTAAAAATCAGCTGACCAACAGAAGTAGGTAGGATAGTCTGTATTTGAACAGACACATGTATTAAACAGAAGTAGGACATTATGATGACAAAGCAGACTGTCACAGAGCTGAGCTCATAATTTGATTTTTGTCAAAATATTGTCCAGCCCTGGTATAAAGTTGATATTTCTATTATTTTGTGATTCATTTGACAAAAGTTTCACTTTAGTTTGATAACTAAACCTCAAGCATAAAGTGCAAAAACAAAATGAACACATTTCCTTTAGAATGACTCTATATTCTTGTTAATATCACGTTTTGAAGTTGCAAAGACAATGATTGTAAATGCAGTGTGTGTTTGACCAAAATGATAGTGCTTCAGTCTAATGTATACTGTTTAAGAATGTAGTACCTTGTAGACAAGTCTCTGAGCAGAGCTGGACCTCCACAATCACAAACGCTGAAACAAGAAAATAAATATTACAAAAACATAAAAACTGCAAACACCCAGGTTAAACCTGCAAAAACAATTATTTACAAGTTCAGTATTTCCACTGTTAAATCACTAATATAGGCAGTACTGAAAAACACAAGTTAATTTCACTACTCAAGTACAGTCGTTTTCTAAAAAGTGTATCTGCAGCTGAAACTCAAGTGATTATCAAAAAGTTCACAATAGATAACAAATAACAATGGAGAGGAAGTTGATGGACAGATGCTAAGAATGTATCCATTTAATTGCAGGCAGTGTGATGAAATAATGACAATAAACTCAAGTTTTGTAAACACAATGTAAGTTCAAAATTGAGTGAAACAAACGAAAATATGAAAATCGTTTCAGAAAGTGAAATTCTATGATATTAGAGTTTTAAAATTATTTATTAAAGAGATATATTCTTACTAACACTGAGCTAGTTATGCAAACTTCACCTTTGTGACCAAGGCAAAAACCTGATGAAGTTATAACGATCCAAATATAGAAATGGTGACAAAGGAAAATAACAGTATTAATACTGTAAACTAACTGACATTTCATAACGGAACATTTAGTTTTGGTAACTATTTAGCCGAAGCATTGCTGTCAAACACGTTATCTGTGTGTGACAGAGCAGCATGTCACCTCGTGAACGCGCACATCTCCTCCTCGCTCGCTTCTCTCACTCCCTTCACGTCTCTGCCACGGTGATGGGTCCGATAGACTTACGTTTCTCCCCCACGGGCCCGTCCGTCTGTGAATCTGCGGAGTACAAGTTTATATATGACAGAGAATTTAAGCTAGGCTGTGTAAATACGGTGGGTGCACGGGGCGGCGCGGCCACGCGCAGGCAACGAAAAGGAGCCGGGGAAAACCAAAACTTTCAAACCAGTACGGTTAGCGAACCCATTCTCAAATAAAGCACACACGCCTGCGGAAGAATCGACGTATATGAGAGTATACGGGAGTACACACGTTTTGTATTTAAATGAGCACGATCACGAGAAAGCCTCATGACCACCGCAGCGCGCTTCAGTCGAACAAAGCGAGGCTGAAGCGAGGTACCGCGGTGCTAAAACACGTCCAGGTCATATAAATATCACAAAACAGACTTCTACATTAGAACTTTACAACATAATAGTAATTGAACCGCATACTTACCAATATTTGTGTAGATTAGACCAGAATTATCCGAAAACACAGAGATGAGCAGACAGAATTCAAAACGTTTCAAACGGAAGGAAGACGTCGCAGCACGTGACGTTGACGTACAGTAATGCGCATGCGCAAAAGACTGTGCGTGCAGTGCGTCAGATTTTTATTTTATTTTATTTTTGATTAAGCCAAAGCTGTTAATTGCATACACATGATGGTGTTATCTGGTTTAAAACTTTTACTTGTATAAAAGAAAACATTCTTACCTAAATATGAGAAATAACATATAATAATAATAATGGTTGATTATTGAAAATGCTCTTAAAATAAACAACTTGTGTGTAATGTAAATATGTCTAATATCTAAAAATGATTTGCTTGATTAATTATTTTCTCAAATTTTGGCACAAATTGAGATATTAAATTGTCTCATATTGAGACCCATTTGAGAACTTGCATTATTCTCAGTGTTCTCTTTGCTGAGCGCTACAAAACAGACAACTATAAGTGAATCTGAGAACTCAAATAGTGAGCAGTGGGAGACAAATTTCTCACTGAGACATAACTCAGGTCAAATTGAGAAATATTTAAAAATTGGCACAATATGTCTCATTTTCTCTTAGCTGAGATCAGGAAAATAGACAGCTGTGAGAGAATTTAGAGAACTAGCACAATGCTCACTATGAGACCTATTTCTCAGGAGAGAAATTTAAGAAGAACGAGAAAATCACTTTGGTCTCAATTAGTGCTCATTTATATCTAGGAGATGTAAATGTGACATAAACGAGATCTCATTCTCAAATTTGCTTTGCTATGGGCTGCTTTAAAAGAAACACTTTTGGTTTTATATACTGAGGTAGAATGACAGTTATGATGGATATTTTGCTGAGTCATGCTCTACATAGATCTCAAAATGTAAACACTCATAACATAGAACAACAAAGTTTCAGCATAGGTTTTGTATCCACATTTGATCGACCCAATGCTTAACCTTTTCAAGTTATAGGTATCAGTGGATATACAATCCAGTGTGTTCTACAAATACACTTTAGTATCACTTGCTAACAGTGCATGACAACCCAACACAATGGACTGGAAACAATTTGTTGACATTGGACCAATTTTTCACCCAAAATTTCACAAGGTAACCTTGCTGGCTGAAAAATCTAAACTTGATACCATGAAAGTACAGTGCTGCATGAATTAAACTCAAGGACAGTTGTCTGACAATAATGTGTTTTGGTTTTGGACATAGGTTCCACCGAGACTTGAACTCGGATCACTGAATTCATTGAATGTGTTTTGTTTTATTGAATATGTTTTGTTTTATTTTGATTTCCTATTATTCATATTTGCTAAAATTAATAATCTTGGGAAGTCCTCAGAGACGACTGTTGTTGTGATTTTGGGCTATACAAAAATAAATTGATTTGATTTGATTTGATTTGAATTCAAAGTCCAGAGTGCTAACCATTACACCATGGAACCATGAGGAACAAACAAACACCTCAAGATCACTTGGTGGTTACAACGGGGTTGAGCTCAGAATAAATGTAAAGTCAGTGAGACTGTAAAAAGTAGGAGTTTAGTTGTTTGCATTTACATACTGAACACTGTAAAAAGTCTCCCATAGCATTTCATTAAAAAAAATGAGGTAACAAGTGACATTCATAATAATTGAATAGATTTTACAATCTCAATTTGAATAAAACACAAAGAATAAATCAGTGAAGTACAAACAAAATATTAGTGCTGAATCTACAGCAATCAGAAACAAAAATAATTTAATTTTATTAGATATTTGAGTAAAATTGATTAACTTTACTAAATAAATTGATCCACCGTCATTAAAAAAAATTGTAAAAATGATTTACATTTAACTAAATATATTTGTCTATTTTTATTAAATATTTGCGCAAAAATGATTTACCTTTACTAAATATATGTGACAACTTTTATAAGATATTTCAGTGAGTCTGGTTAGAATTTACTAAATAGTTAAGTAAAATTGATTTACTATGACCAATTTGCAGCTTTGTATTACACATCTGTCTGCAAAAAAGTTGTTAAACAACAATGAAATGTGCATGAAGGTTTTTCATATCTACTCAATCAAATCAGATGTCACTTTGTTACCTCAATTTCTTTAAGTCTAATTTAAAGTAAAATTTATGTTAGATTTGCACCAACAGAAAAGTAATAAAACCAAATATTATTCAACATGAATATTTATTGTTTGCGAACATCTTAACATTTTGCTGTACTAGTAGTAGTAACAACAACGAAAACATTTAACAAGCAGAAAGACATCCCTAAAATTACAATTCTAGGTATATTTAAAACTTTTTTGTTTACAAAGCATTCACACTAAGGAGAACAAACCCCTTTGCTTAAATTGTGCATATAAAAATCACATTAAGATCCACTGACTGATAATCTAGCAAAAACATGCTTTTAGGATTAGGATTGATGGCATACGTGAGGCCGATAATCAAGTTGCAAGCCTTTGTAAGGTTTTCCACATTGGTGATCACAGGCACACCTTCTATGAAGCCAAGTTCCTCTGGAGCTGATGTGTTGGGCTTGAGATGATAAATGTTCAACTTGTGCTGGGTAAGGTCCACAGACACCCCATCACCCTGAAATGAACATATCATATTAGAGAAAGGTTTAAAAGAAAAAAAAAATACAACAACAACAACAAAAAGAGGGACTACTTTTACAGAGATTAGTACCATCTACACCACCTGCTGTCGGAGATATGTGCACAACATTCTGAGGAACCAGCACCACCCTGTACATCACCTGTTCTACCTGCTGCTCTAAACCTTTGATGTCTAACATATGCACATCACTAATACAAAACATGGGTCCATAAAGGGACTGTACCTGATTTTTGCATTCTAAAAATGTAAACAAACAGAAATAATTAATTTTAACCTTTTTCCTTCAGGCTACATGATTTCCTCACGTAGCTAATGCATTCTGAGCTTCAGAATTGTTCATCATGATGAGTTTTAGTGTTTTTTCACAGCTTTTAACAGCGATGTCACTATGCTAACAACAGTTAGCCACAATGCTAAAAACAAAAACAGAAAAGCTGCACACAAACGGGATTTTATCAGACATAGACAGGACTTTGGGGACTAATTTCCACCTGAATAGATACATTAACAAGGCATCAGTGCTAGGGGGAAATTGCTTTTAAGTTATCTTGTTGCAAAAAAATCGAGTATAGTCCCTAGGACCTGCATTCAATGTGATTGTTATGAGTGTTTAATTTTCTGTATTTTTTTATTTATTTTAAATCAATTTGATTTATGATTAAAATTCTATGTATTCTTTTAATATTTGTTTTACTAGTACAGGTCCATATTTTCATTATAAATTACTTTTTTTGTACAAATATAATAATAACTTCTATTATTACACCACGTGCAGAATTATTAGGCAAGTTGCACTTTTGAGGATTAGTTTTATTTTTAACAACAGCAGTGCTCTTGGTCAATCCAAAATGTTATTAAACCTCATACCTGAATATTTCATGAAGTAAAAGTGAGGTTTTAGCTTTTATATGAGAATATTTGTACATTAGGCAATTATTACTGTGCACAATTATTTGGCAACTTGAAGAAAAACTAAAATATTCCCAATTTGTTTTTATTTCATCTTTTAAAATACATACATACAACACATTATCAGAGACCTTAAATTACCAGTGGCAAAAGTTTTACACGTTTTACACAGCATACTTTACAATATTGGTAAAACAAGCAGCATTTCATCACAAAGTCAACACTAAACACAAGCAATATAATGTGTTTTGGAATTAATTCATTATTTAAATAAACTAAAATAATAAGTAACACAGCTCTTACCTTCACAACAGTATTCTGTGCAGCACGCACCTCCGTCTCGGCAGAAAAATGTGGGCGGAAGTCATCATTAATTAAGTTAAGCCTCCTCAGTGGTTAGGCTTTATCAATTTTTTTATCCTGAAACCATGCAAAAATATAAAAACAAAATTAGCTTATTTTTTTAAGGCAGATTTTATTCTAACACTTTTTGATTGAATGCAGACGCCTCAGTGGTTAAAGTTTATCAATTTTTCCATGCTGAAAACATTACCAAAAAAATAAATATAAAATTTGGCAACTTTTCAAAGCAGATTTTATTCTAACAAATTGTGATTAAATGCAAGTAAAAATTGTTAGAAAACCGATATGTACAAATGAAAATGCATGGTAAAATTATGTTGTTGATTGTTTTATGCAGGTGTAATTAATATTTATGTATCATTTTTAATTGAGTCAAATCCCACTATTTACAGTGAAGAAAGCTTCATATTTAATCAAATCAAATCAATTTATTTTTGTATAGCCCAAAATCACAACAGTCGTCTCTGAGACTTCCCAAGATTATTGATTTTAGCAAATCAAAATAAAACAAAACAAAACATATTCAATGAAACAATACACATTCAATGAAACATTTGATCAAGCATGTCAAAGCAGATTATTAGTAGAGCAAATGAATGATTGTCCAGAGCATCCCCTGTCCTTAGACCCTCCTTCTGTCCTTAGTCTCTCCTTCTGTCCTTAGACTCTCCTTCTGTCCTTAGACTCTCCTTCTGTCCTTAGACCCTCCTTCTGTATTTAGACCCTCCTTCTGTCCTTAGACCCTCCTTCTGTCCTTAGACCCTCCTTCTGTCCTTAGACCCTCCTTCTGTCCTTAGACCCTCCTTCTGTCCTTAGACCCTCCTTCTGTCCTTAGACCTCCTTCTCGGCAAGGAAAAAAAAAAAAAAAACTTAAGGGAAAAAGAGAAACCTCGAGGAGAACCACAGTGAAGAAGGGATCCACTCCCATGAACGGACAGGCTGTAGATGTAACTAAGGCAAAGTTATAGAGTTTATGTTTGTGGAGCCAGAGTCCATAAGCAGAGGGAAACGACTCGTCTAGCAGGACCAGGACAGGCCCATCCTGGAGAGGGAGGTGGGGCGGAGGTCCAGGCATCAGTGGTCCGGCCCACGTCACAGGAACAGCAACGATCTGAAACAGTTACACTCCTCAAGAGGGGAGTGGGACAGGGGACAACGAGTGAATAGCAAAGAACAGACTAGAGATGAACTGTAGTTTATTATTCTTTACAAGAAAGGCAGAAGTGAGAGGATAGTGCTCAAGTTGCAAGACTTTCCCCAGTATAATTGCTCCTAGGGCAGCCTGACTAGAACTGTTGGTTTAGAGTCAGTTCCTAACTGACCTGATCATAAGCTAATCCGAAGAGGAACGTTTTGAGCCCAATCTTAAATGTAGAGACTGTGTCAGCGTCTTTGACATGAGCAGGAGCTGATTCCATAACCAGGGAGCTTGATAGTTAAATGCTCTGCCTCCTATTGTGCTTTTAGAGACTCTAGGAACCACCAGAAGTCCAGCATCTTGAGAGCGAAGTGAACGGTTAGGATGATAAGGAATTATTTCATCTTTGATATAAGAAGGGGCCAAGTCATTTAAAGCTTTATAGGTTAGAAGAAGAATTTTAAATTTGACTCTAGACTCAACAGGAAGCCAGTGAAGATCTTTTAGTACTGGGGTAATGTGTTCTCGTTTTTTAGTACCCGTTAGTACTCTTGCTACTGCATTTTGAACTAATTGAAAACTTTTTGTTGAGCTTTTAGGACACGCTGCAGGGAGTTACAGTAGTCTAACCTCGACGTGACAAAGGCATGGATTAGTTTTTCAGCATCATTTTTAGGCAGTAGATTTCTAATTTTGGCAATATTTCGCAAGTGAAAATAGGCAGTTTTGCACGCTTGGCTAATATGTGCTTTGAATGAGAGCTCTTGGTCAAATAAGACTCCCAAGGTTTCTTACAGTCGAGCTGGAGGCTACACTGACATTGTCCAGTGTGAAAATTAATTAGAGAGTCTCGCAGGTGTTTAGGGCCGAGTAAAATCACTTCTGTTTTATCAGGATTAAGGAGTAGGTAGTTAAGGCTCATCCAGGTTTTTATATCCTTCACACAGGCACTGAGTCTTTCTATTTGACCAGTCTGATCTGGTTTCATTGATAAGTACAGCTGAGTGTCATCTGCATAACAGTGGAAGTCAATGCCATGCTTTTTGATCATGTTACCTATTGACAGCATATAGAAGTAATGATTGGTGTTAATTTAATGGGATCTATTGGTGTAATAATTAATGAAAGTTCAGTTACAGTAGATTGCTGAATTCGGTGCTAACACTGGCTTTTGTTTAACCATAAATTTCCCATGATCTAGCTCTAATCTCTGTGTAGTAAAGGGAGGACAAATTCTGCAGTTACTTTCCAGAAGAAAAGTTCTATTTTCAACAGTGTGTGGCATGCGAGGTGTTTAACTTAATAAGATAAATGAAGTGAATTTAACTGTAGCTGTAAATAAAAAAAAAAAAAAAAAAAGACCAGCAACGCCACCGGGTATAAAAAATAAAACTAACTAAATAAAAAGGCAACACAGGTCCGGTAAATTGACAGACAGAGGCAATGTTAGAAAGCAAAATACATATTCATTTATTTGAGTTTCAAATGCTGTCAGTTAAAACTTTGTTCTAGTCCGTAATGTCATTTATAGTCCATACTTCTGTTGTTTTAAGTCCAAACCATCTTTCCACGGTCCAATTAAGCAACATGAGCAGCACGTGTGTAGCAGTGCAGAGAGGGCTGCCTGAGCGCCACCGTCCAGCAGCGGCCGAGCAGCGACTCCATCCATCCATGGACACACATAGACATACACGGACATCAAACGAACACCAAAAGGGGAGGCGGCCATGCCGTCCGCACCCTGAACACAGTACATAAAAACATTTACAATGAGCACAAATGACAGAAGTGCTTTTGCGTGGAGCTATGACAGCACACCTACCAGGAAGCATGATACCCCCGACCAGCCACACCGTAGACCCCGAACGCCTGCACCCGTCGGCTGTACGGCACTGTCGGTGCCAGCATCAGCATGCTAGAACAATAGCACTTAGCCTTAACATAGCGCCCAAAGAGACTAAACACATTTGAAATGATGCTTACCCGCATAGCTTCTTTGTTGTGACCTAGTTGCTGGCTTTACGCCCCTACGTCGCAGGCTTTACGCTCCAACACGACGCATTGTTCACAACTTCAACAACTCGAGCTAACTGCGACTGAGCGCTGCACGGCGGATGTGACGTCAGAGAGGGGAGAGGTCAGGGGATCCACTCCTCTTTTATAGAGCGCCCCCTACACCCGATAGGCCAAAGTAGAGCGCTTGACGTCAACTCACTACAAGTGTTAGCATGTTTCAAGATAGGTCTTTGTGTTGTAACTGCTAAGCTGTTTGTAATATTCATCCAGACTGCTAGAGGGCGCTAGTTGCACTTGTAGTATTCTGTTCAGGCAGTAGGTGGCCAGAAGTAAACAACTAGCTTGCAGTGCTGCAGTAAACAGACATGACGTTTTACTCAGTTCTATCTAAAGCCATCCACTCATCTCCAGCCCTTTGAGTGGCAATATGAGTAAGTTTTATGTTAAATAAGAATGTTAGCAACTATATTTGTGACGTTTGGGTGTAGGTTTGTATTGTTTTAGTTATGCTAAAATCAGAGATGTTTCCAGATGTCACAGCTACGTAATTACATCTACGTTTTAGCTTAACATTGCATTTATTTTTTACTTAGCATTAGCTTTTTATGTGAATATAGCTAATTTTGCTGCATACTGAATACTTTTCTGTATTTTGTATCGTTGCATTTCACACTTTTTTGCANAAACAAATAGGTTACATACACAGACTTCTTTGCAAAAAATGATGTTTTTTATAAACTCCAATTAGGTAAATCAAAGTCGGACAGCGTTTTGAAGATAGAGACATTTTGTCATCTGAAAATCATCTTAAGAGTCTTTCTCTCAAGTTGAGAGTTGCCCGTCTGAAGCGGTTTGGCAACTTCTGTCGTTTGGTGTGAATGAGCCTGTCGGGGGTCAGAGGAGCGGAGCAGGTCGTGAGGCGAGGTTTTGAAGATTTGCCTGTAGTATCTCCGTTGGCAGCGGTCGCTAGTTGCCGCATTTGCAGCTTTTTGAATGGCTAGAGATTAACCAGCGAATCAGTGCTCAGGAAAATTGTGCAAAAAAAAAACTAAAATGACGCTTATACGGAAAAACAGTATTCAGCCAAGCATGGATTGTTGTTATTTACCCAAATTCAATCAGGACGTAAGTAGGAAGGAGAATGGTAGCGATTGGTCTGAAGAAAAACAAAGATGGAGGAGTTGCAAAGACCGTAGGGTGAAGTCTGGACTGTGGGGGAATTAGAAGTTGGCCTAATCTGTGAGGTAAGAATAAAAACATCAGTTAGCCACAGAATTTGTCAGCCAATCAGAGACTCCACTTCTGTGACTTGTGACATGCTGTTGTTCTCCTCTCACATCAAGGGAAAGGACGACTGTTTACTAGAGTTTTTAGTCACTTTTTTAACAAAAGGTCGCTTGTTTTGGGGCTTTTTTCGATGGCTTGGTCGTTCGTTGCTCTGAAAATCTGGCGACAAGGCAAAACAAACAACATGGGACATGATCTGGACTGACAATGAGCTCACATGGATCTATCAAAAAACTTGTTTAAACTTGGAGGAGCCGAGGACTACAGAGACAGCAAAAGGACATTGCTTTGAAGAGGAGAAAGTTGTGCGATCGGGTAAGTTATGTTTTATAAAGGCAGCAAGCCTCTGTCTCTCTCTCCCTCCTTCTGTCTTTCAACGTGATCTGTCTGCGAGCAAAACAGAGCCTGGAAACCAGCGAGAACTCAGAGAAGCACGTTGGGGCGTTAAAAGTGTCTTAAGCGTTAAAATACGCTTCAATGCGCAAATTTAGACGGTTAAACGCTATCCAGTGTGAACGCAGCAGCAACAGATGTGCGTTGCTCCTCTACCGACAGCGACTGGCAGTTGTGTTGGTGTGAAAGACCCTTTATATAAACTGCCCTGAGGAGGGGCTACACCTTAGGTCTGTTCAACAATATCTCACAAGAAAGCATACAGTACATACCATGACATAAGAGGATGTCAAAGCGTATGATTAGCATGCTTTGACGGCTTTTTTGTGTAAATATGACACATGTGGCAGCCTCAGTGGTAAAGTTGTGTTATTAGTTATGAATGTTAAAGCGAACCCTGGCTATAGTCAATGTTTACCCTAAAACTCTATAATATCATCACTTATATAAATACAGATAAATACTTGAAAGTATTTGTAGTTTTATTTAAAATAGTGTTTTAAAGAGATACCTGGAGGCTGCATTTTGCTTGGTTATGACATCAAATGTTGTCTGTGTCTTCTGGTGGTTGTCAAGGTAAACAGCCTAGGGAGCAACTTATGGCAGGAGCAACCATGGCAACAACAAAAAGCAACCATTTGACATCATCAACCCAGAATGCATTGCACCTGGACAATATGGCTGCTGCCAATGGCTCCAAACAATGACGATTTTATAAAAAATAGTAAGAGGTTAGATATTTGTTTGCAATTTATTTTAGTAAACATGGCCAGAACTAGCATTTAAGCCATATTTATCTTCATAGTCAGGGATCCTTTTAACAAAATCCTTATCTAAATCTTAATCTGCCCCAAGTCCAGTCTAAGCTTATCTATTAAACCAGGGTTCTCAAAAATTTTGAGACCAGGGACCCTTCTTGGTAAATATTTCAAGGACCCCCTATTGTTCGGTACAGTGACATCATAGTAAAAGTAAGATGATTTTTATCAAACTGTAAATGAAATATTATTTTTTTTCTTTTCCTTTATTTAAGTAAACTAAAGGAAGAAGAAAGTCTCATGTACATTTGTCTGGGATTGTCTGTTATTAAAAAGAAATGTAGAATTCAATGTAATCAGAGATTTTTGAGGGACCCCAGACTCAACTTTGAGAACCACTGATTTAGTCTACATTGAGACAAGACACATAAAACAAGCTCAAACCATACTTTCAGGTTCAACCAAGACTTGAAATCGGATCAATGAAGTCAAAGTCCAGAGTGCTAACCATGGAACCATGGAACCATGATAATCAAATAACAGCTGGGTTGAGCTCAGACCAAATGTAAAGTCAGTGAGACTTTAAAAGGTAGAAGTTTAGCTGTTTGCATTTACATACTGAAGAAAGCTTCATATTACTGATTGTTTTTTGATGGGATATTGGTAGTAAGTGATGAAAGTTCAGATACAGTAGATTGCTGAAATTTTTAATTTATTTATTTATTTATATTTTTCACATAGAATCAGATAAAATAGCATAATAACAAGAAAAGAAATGTGATGGATGGTGACCAAAAACCCTCCAGGGGCTTGAAAGTCAGCTCAATACAATACAAATATCAATCAATACATAAGAATTAGTGAGTCAGGACAAATTCTGCAGTTACTTTCCAGAAGAAATGTTATTTTCAACATGTTTCAAGATCGATCTAATTATAAGGAATGTGGCTTACTCTATATGGAAACAAAGCATTGAAACATGAAACAAGCTGAGTTGCCACTTTCAGGTTCCATTACACCATGGAACCTCTGTCGTCTTCGGGTACTACCTGACCTCTTGAAAGGTTGGTACTGGTTATTTTCCTTTAAAGAAAAGCTTTTGGTTTTATATACTGAGGTAGAAAGACAGTTTATGATGGATATTGTTGAGTCATGCTCTACATAGATCTCAACAGAGTTTCAGCATAGTTTTGTATCTACATTTGATTGACCCAATGCTGAACCTTTTAAAGTTCTTTAGGTTTCACTGGAATTTGAACATTTGGACTTTAATTTTAAGTTTCATATCAGTGGATATATAGGGATTTTCAGTTGACGTCACTTTAGCGCATGCATCATGCAGAAAGAGCTCCTCTCCGTCTCACATGACGAAACTTATTTGGATAAAACAACGAAACAGAACAAAAGCAGCTGTTTTAATCAGGTCTGAACCGGTCTGACAGACGTCTGTCTCCTGACGCTTGAGACAAAGTTTTCCTCACAATTTTTTCACCTGAAAGTAACATTTGAGGGTTGTGGGTGGAAATGCATTCACAAATGTTGACTTAACAGCAGAACTTTGGTTTTCTCACAGTGATAAACTCTTGTAATTCGCTGATAACTTTGCTTTTTTTACTTGTTTCCACTATGAGCGGTGGCTCTTTCTGAAGGCTTGGTGCGCATGCATCGCCTGTTATGTGTTGATAAACAAAAATCCCTCTACACATACCATCGTGCCATAGAAACAATTTAGTATCACTTGCTAACACTGCATGACAAACACACACAATGGGCTGGCCATAATTTGTTGACATTGCACCAATTTTTCTGCCAAGATTTCCCAAGACAACCTTGCTGGCTGAAAAATCTAAACCTGATACCGTGAAAGTACAGTGCTGCGTGAATTAAACTCAAGAACAGTTGTCTGACAAAAATATGTACTGATTTTGGACATAGGTTCCACCGAGACTTGAACTCGGATCACTGGATTCAAAGTCCAGAGTGCTAACCATTACACTACGGAACCATGATGAACAAATAAACACCTCAGGTATTTGTGGTTTCAACGGGGTTGAGCTCAGACCAAATGTAAAGTCAGTGAGACTGTAAAAAGTAGGAGTTTAGTTGTTTGCATTTACATACTGAGGAAAGCTTCATATTTAATGATTGGTGTTGATGGGATCATATTGGTGTAATAAGTGATGACATTTCAGTTGAAGAAGACTGCTGAATTTAGTGCTAACATTGGCTTTTGATTAACCATAAATACTCTTTCTTATGATCTAGCTCTAAACTTTGTGTAGTAAAAATTACTTTCCAGAAGAAATGTTCTAAAATCAACAGTGTCAATATGTCTAAGATAGGTCATATTTACAATAAGTATGGCTTACTCTACATGGAGACAAAGCAGTGAGAACATAAAAAGAACTTGAAATCCTATTTTCAGGTTCCACCGAGATTTGAACTCGGATCGCTGGATTCAGAGTCCAGAGTGCTAACCATTACACCATGGAACCTCTAGTGTCATTAACAACTATCTGACTTCCTGGAAAGGTTGGTACATGGTTAATATCCTTTAAAAGAACCACTTTTGGTTTTATATACTGAAGTAGAATGACAGTTTCTGATGGATATTTGTTGAGTCGTGCTCTACATAGATCTCAAAATGTAAACACTCATAACATAGAACAACAAAGTTTCAGCATAGGTTTTGTATTCCAATTTGATTGACTCAATGCTGAACTTTTTCAAGTTATAGGTATCAGTGGATATACAATCCAGTGTGTTCTACAAATACACTTTAGTATCACTTGCTAACAGTGCATGACAACCCAACACAATGGACGGGAAACAATTTGTTGACATTGGACCAATTTTTCACCCAAAATTTCCCAAGGTAACCTTGCTGGCTGAAAAAGCTAAACCTGGTATCATGAAAGTACAGTGCTGCTTGAATTAAACTCAAGGACAGTTGTCTGACATGTGTTTCGGTTTTGGCCATAGGTTCCACCGAGATTTGAACTCGGATCACTGGATTCAGAGTCCAGAGTGCTAACCATTACACCATGGAACCATGAGGAACAAATAAACACTTCAAGTATTTGTGGTTACAACTGTGTTGTGCTCAGAACAAATGTAAAGCCATTGAGACTGTAAAAAGTAGGAGTTTAGTTGTTTGCATTTACATATTGAGGAAGGCTTCATATTTAACGATTGGTGTTGATGGGATATTGATGTAATAAGTGATGAAAGTTCAGTTACAGAAGATTGCTGAATTTAGTGCTAACATTGGCTTTTGATTAACCATAAATACTATTTCTTATGATCTAGCTCTAAACTTTGTGTAGTAAAAATTACTTTCCAGAAGAAATGTTCTAATTTCAACAGTGTCAATATGTCTAAGATAGGTCATATTTACAATGAGTATGGCTTACTCTACATGGAGACAAGGCAGAGAGAACATAAGAAGAAATTGAAATCCGACTTTCAGGTTCCACCGATATTTGAACTCGGATCACTGGATTCAGAGTCCAGAGTGCTAACCATTACACCATGGAACCTCTAGTGTCATTAAAATCTACCTGACTTCCTAGAAAGGTTGGTACATGGTTATTATCCTTTAAAAGAAAAGCTTTTGGTTTTATATACTGAGGTAGAACGACAGTTTCTGATGGATATTTGTTGAGTCGTGCTCTACATAGATCTCAAAATGTAAACACTCATAACATAGAACAACAAAGTTTCAGCATAGGTTTTGTATTCCAATTTAATTGACCCAATGCTGAACTTTTTCAAGTTATAGGTATCAGTGGATATACAATCCAGTGTGTTCTACAAATACACTTTGGTATAACTTGCTAACAGTGCATGACAACCCAACACAATGGACTGGAAACAATTTGTTGACATTGGACCAATTTTTTACCCAAGATTTCTTAAGGCAACCTTGCTGGCTAAAAAATCTAAACCTGATACCATGAAAGTACAGTGCTGCTTGAATTAAACTCAAGGACAGTTGTCTGACAATAATGTGTTTTGGTTTTGGACATAGGTTCCACCGAGACTTGAACTCAGATCACTGGAGTCAAAGTCCAGAGTGCTAACCATTACACCATGGAACCATGATGAACAAACAAACCCTCAAGATCACCAAAACCCTCAAGATCACTTGGTGGTTACAACGGGGTTGAGCTCAGACCAAATGTAAAGTCAGTGAGACTGTAAAAAGTAGGAGTTTAGTTGTTTGCATTTACATACTGAAGAAAGCTTCATATTTAATCAAATCAAATCAATTTATTTTGTATAGCCCAAAATCACAACAGTCGTCTCTGAGGACTTCCCAAGATTATTGATTTTAGCAAATCAAAATAAAACAATACATATTCAATGAAACAATACACATTCAATGAAACATTTGATCAAGCATGTCAAAGCAGATTATTAGTAGAGCAAATGAATGATTGTCCAGAGCATCCCCTGTCCTTAGACCCTCCTTCTGTCCTTAGACCCTCCTTCTGTCCTTAGACCCTCCTTCTGCCCTTAGACCCTCCTTCTGTCCTTAGACCCTCCTTCTGTCCTTAGACCCTCCTTCTGTCCTTAGACCCTCCTTCTGCCCTTAGACCCTCCTTCTGTCCTTAGACCATCCTTCTCGGCAAGGAAAAACTAAAAAAAAACCCAAGGAAAAGGAGAAACCTGGAGGAGAACCACAGTGAAGAAGAAGGGATAAAACTAACAAAATAAAAATGCAACACAGGTCCGGTAAATTGACAGACAGAGGCCAATGTTAGAAAAGCAAAACACATATTAATTTATTTGAGTTTCAAATGATGTCAGTTAAAACTTTGTTCTAGTCCGTAATGTCATTTATAGTCCATACTTCTGTTGTTTTAAGTCCAAACCATCTTTCCACAGTCCAATTAAGCAACATGAACGGCATGTGTGTAGCAGTGCAGAGGGCTGCCTGAGCGCCACCGTCCCGCAGCGGCCGAGCAGCGACTCCATCCATCCATGGACACACATAGACATACACGGACATCAAACGGACACCAAAAAGGGGAGGCGGCCATGTCGTCCGCACCCTGAACACAGTACATAAAAACATTTACAATGAGCACAAATGACAGAAGTGCTTTTGCCTGGAGCTATGACAGCACATCTACCAGGAAGCATGATACCCCCGACCAGCCACACAGTAGACCCCGAACGCCCGCACCCGTCCGGCTGTACGGCACTGTCGGTGCAGCATCAGCATGCTAGAACAATAGCACTTAGCCTTAACATAGCGCCCAAAGAGACTATGATAAAAATATTTTGAAATGACAATTACCCGCATAGCTTCTTTGTTGTGACCTTAGTTGCTGGCTTTATGCCCTACGCCGCAGGCTTTACGCTCCAACACGACGCATTGTTCACAATTTCAACAACTCGAGCTAACTGGGACTGAGCGCTGCACGGCGGATGTGACGTCAAAGAGGGAGAGGTCAGGGGATCCACTCCTCTTTTATAGAGCTCCCCCTACACCCGATAGGCCAAAGTAGAGCGCTTGACGTCAACTCACTACAAGTGTTAGCATGTTTCAAGATTTACAATGATTGTGATTAACCTAATGAAATTGGCCCCTGTGTTTTTTACACTATTAAATATCATGTTTATTTTATGTTTTTCATATCGTGCAATATATACGACAACATATACACACAAAAAAGTCCTGACACTGTGTTCACCCTACATTATTTGTGTCGTGGTATAAATCAACTTTCTGGTGAGTTTGTGTTAGTTCATGAACTGGTGTGACAGATGCTTCTCCTCTTTTGTTTGTCTGGGTTCTATAGTTCAGACTGAAACTGCCTAATCAATGTGGAAGCACCCAATTAGCATTTACAGGCTAATTGCCCTGGCTGCACGGGAACGAGCGCGTCTTGTAAACAAATGACCTGAGCACGCTGAGACTGTGCTAAGATTGTTAGTTTTTGCAACACCAGACAAACAACATATTTACCAAATTCATTCTTTTACAAATATGTGAACGCTACATAATCACACTCATACACTAAAAACACACAATTACACGTTAAGAACGCAGAAAAAAATGGATCTCTCGTTTGGTTCATGGTTTTTATCTATTTTTATTTCATTAAAACTTACCAGAGAGACTTATTTCTAAAAATCCACCTGTTTGCTGTTTTAATCCCACCCAAGACTGCTTCTGACTGCCTTATTGGTCCAATTCAATGTCAATCTCCAATGATGGTCTTAACCTGAGGCCTCTGAACTTTATAAACTGTGAAAAAGAACGAGCCAAGCACCTGTCAATCATCATCCAACTAACTTCTGTGTAAGACTTTATCATAACTACACTTTGATTAAAAAAAAACAAAAAACAAACTCTTAATAATGCATGAAGAAAGGGGAAACTAAAGGTAAACATGAATTAGGTTTGTAATCTGACAACTTCCTCTTCTTTTTTGGTGGCAATTATGGGTTAAAAAAAACATATGGAGACGACCACCCAAGCACAGCCAATCAGAGCGCAGCACTCGGCAGCATAAAGAACTTAAATTCTTTATTATTCAACTCAACAGTACATTTTCTTTTACAAAGTGCTGCATTTATCCAATGTTTTAGTGCAAAACAAAAGGTTACTGGTGCCACTTAAACTTCACCTGACTTGCCTTACTAAAGCATGAATAACGTCTTAATTATTTGTGAACAAATGATGAATTAGTGAATGAAAAGGTTTATTAAGGCTTTGGAAAGAGTAAAGCTTAGGATTTAGGCTTGTGGGTTAAGGTTAGTAGTTACTAAACCTGAATACTTTCTTTCATCAATTAATTATTTGTTAATTTTGAGGTGTAAATATTATTATCTATAGCTAAAAAAGTTAGTTACCCCAAGTTTAATGCATTAAAAAGATAATTTAGACTTAGTAACAGCTTAAAGGAACTATACTAGATTTTTTTTTTCAATAAAATAACTTGAAAACAATTTCCCCCTACCACTGATATCTTGTTAATGTATCTATTCAGGTAGAAATTAGTCTGCAAAGTCCTATCAATGTCTCATAAATCCAGTTTGTGTCCAACTTTTTCTGTTGTTGTTTTTAGCATTGCGGCTAACTTTTGTTAGCATAGTGACTCACCTCGCTGCTAACAGCTGTGAAACAACATTAAAATGCATCATGATGAACAATTCTGAAACTCAGAATGCATTAGCTACGTGAGCAAATCATGTAGACTGAAGTAAGATGTTTAAAGGGACTGTACTCGATTTTTTTGTAACAAGATAACTTAAAAGCAATTTCCCTCTAGCACTGATTTCTTGTTAATGTATCTACTCAGGTGGAAATTAGTCCCCAAAGTCCTGTCTATGTCTAATAAAATCCCGTTTGTGTGCAGCTTTTTCTGTTTTTGTTTTTAGCATTATGGCTAACTGTTGTTAGCATAGTGACTCACCTCGCTGCTAAAAGCTGTGAAAAAACATTAAAACTCATCATGATGAACAATTCTGAAGCTCAGAATGCTTTAGCTAAGTAAGGAAATCATGTAGCCTGAAGAAAAAAGGTTAAAATTAATTATTTCTGTTTGTTTACATTTTTAGGATGCAAAAATCAGGTACAGTCCCTTTAAAATGAAATATTTCTGTTTGTTTACATTTTTAAGGAAGAAAAATCAGGTATAGTCCCTTTAATAACCACAAACTCGTCACTGTCCTGCAGATGTATTCTCATTCAATCAATTAAAAACAGAGTCTGCTCTCTAGAAAACCCATGGTTGTACTGCCTTAGGGTTGAAGGCTTCCTCCATATTTTCTATGCCCTCTCCACCCTTTGCTTCCTCTCCAGCACTGCTCTTGTCGACCTGTCACTGCCTCTGTACAAATACAGTTACCAGTAAAAAAATATATATAAATGTTTTTATCAATTAAAAAAATAAGTAAGTACATTAATAAATAAATAAATATTGTATTTTAAGGTGTAAATAATAAATAATCATACATAAGGTGTGTGTATCACATGAGTCGTGACCCGTACCTGCCACCACAACTCTCTCTCTCTCGCTCTCTCTCACAGTGACAGACGTGTAGAAAGTATAAAGTAGGTCTCCATCAGGCTGATAGAGAGGAGTCAACAACCTCCAGGTTCATCCCTCATCCACATACACTGTAAAAAAAACAACAACAAAAAAAACATTAACAACCCCGAGTCAGATGTCTAGTCATTAAAAGTTTCTTTTGCATCACTGAAGTGTAGACAATGTTTTTACTACAGACTTTGCGGTGCGTCTCAAACTTTTTTTTTGCCATGCCCCCCTTGGGATAGAATAAATATCCATGCCTGCATCCCGTAATACCCTGTTAAATAAGTCTGCAAAAGCACAAAAATGTCTTTTTGTGATATTTTGGCTTAGATAATAATTTGAGCAACAAATTATATATTTAAAAAAATCTATTTTGTAGTTCAATAAATAAACTATGAAGCCAGTTACATAATTTTAGCACCAGTGTTCATCTTGCTTTAGGCTGAACAGATATGTATATATCCAAGCTCATGTGTTTTTCTCACTATAATGGAGGAGTCTAGTTTAGCCCTGTATCAGTCCTAAAGAAAATCTGGTCCAGTTCTGAGATAGTCCAACACAGTCTCACAAGAAGGCGTACATATAGCACGACACAAAAATAGCGTGTTTTTAGCACGATATCAGTCCTGTTTTGTGTACTTATGTTACGGCGTATGTAACAGGTGACTAATAATACTTTATCGAATTCCACCAAACCAGTTGCAAATTAATTATTTGTCTGTTGCTATGGTACCCTTGTTTGAGTATAGTTGTGAGTTTTTCCTGTTGTACTTGAACGCAGCGCACTCACGTCTCCCGACGCACACGGAGACACGCCAGTGCTGCTTTAAGCTATGCAGGAGGTAAGACGCAGAAAACGTTGGGTCTGGTTTAAAAACATTTTTCCCGTCTATCTAATGGTTCAAAATCAATATAGTTCTACATTAAAATGTGTTAGGATGTTTTTCCTTTGACCACCAAGTGTAAAATATGACCTGTGTGTAAAGATTAGTACTTAAATCGGCATTTTACGAGCCAAGACGAGCGTATGTGCAGTTGTATTAAAGCTAGCTTAAACTCGCGCCACTTCTCGTGGACCGTTTGTCCTAATTTTCTTTTTTGTATTTTATTTTCTTGTAAAGGGAGATGTTTGGACCCAGGGTGTGCAGCAGACTCACAGCAGTTTCTTTTTTGTGATCTCAAACAGGTACGGTGTTCATGTGCGATCTCTGTATTAGTTCGGACCAAGTGTGTGTGTGTGTTAATTCATGTTCTACTATGTTTCTGGGGACATTTACGAATTTTTATTCATAGCATTGTCAAAGTTATTTACAATATTTTTTTATGTAATACATTGACTGTGAATGTTCAATATTGACTTAAATATATGTGAGTGCTGCTTTAAGCTATGCAGGAGGGAGATGTTTGGACCCAGGGTGTGCAGCAGACTCACAGCAGTTTCTTTTTTGTGATCTCAAACAGTAAACTACAATCAAACCCCGACCCTGTCTGTCGTCATTCCCTACACCCAGAACACAACGCAGATCAATCACATGGGTGGACCGGTTACACAAAACTCCTATACTGGCTTCAACCAAAGTCCCCAGACCTAAAATCAAAGACCAAATGTCCACCAGTTACACGTCAACTGGACGATCTTGGAGACGAGATGAGCTCCCCCGGCGATCGAGATGACACGATGCTCCTGGATCCAAGAGGTCACGGCACCATTGTGACAATAGTGGCTAGTACCGGCCTGAGCGGGAGTCGAACCAGGATCTTTCGTTCCGCAGGCGACCGACAAACACGTTGAGCTAAAGGGAACGCTCCCGTTAGCTCAGTTTGTTTGTGGCTTCTTATACCTGAGGGGAGTGAGTTTATCCCATACCACCACACACTTCTCCATACTGGTCCCTCGTGTGGGCCTACACCGGTTACACTCACCCCCTAAACTCACACCACTCAGGACATATCCGGGTCACGGCACCATTGTAACCGGTCCACCCATGTGATTGATCTGCGTTGTGTTCTGGGTGCAGGGAATGACGACAGACAGGGTCGGGGTTTGATTGTAGTTTACTGTTTGAGATCACAAAAAAGAAACTGCTGTGAGTCTGCTGCACACCCTGGGTCCAAACATCTCCCTCCTGCGTAGCTTAAAGCAGCACTCACATATATTTAAGTCAATATTGAACATTCACAGTCAATGTATTACATAAAAAATATTGTAAATAACTTTGACAATGCTATGAATAAAAATTCGTAAATGTCCCCAGAAACATAGTAGAACATGAATTAACACACACACACACTTGGTCCGAACTAATACAGAGATCGCACATGAACACCGTACCTGTTTGAGATCACAAAAAAGAAACTGCTGTGAGTCTGCTGCACACCCTGGGTCCAAACATCTCCCTTTACAAGAAAATAAAATACAAAAAAGAAAATTAGGACAAACGGTCCACGAGAAGTGGCGCGAGTTTAAGCTAGCTTTAATACAACTGCACATACGCTCGTCTTGGCTCGTAAAATGCCGATTTAAGTACTAATCTTTACACACAGGTCATATTTTACACTTGGTGGTCAAAGGAAAAACATCCTAACACATTTTAATGTAGAACTATATTGATTTTGAACCATTAGATAGACGGGAAAAATGTTTTTAAACCAGACCCAACGTTTTCTGCGTCTTACCTCCTGCATAGCTTAAAGCAGCACTGGCGTGTCTCCGTGTGCGTCGGGAGACGTGAGTGCGCTGCGTTCAAGTACAACAGGAAAAACTCACAACTATACTCAAACAAGGGTACCATAGCAACAGACAAATAATTAATTTGCAACTGGTTTGGTGGAATTCGATAAAGTATAGACATGTGTGGCCCAGGCAGCCTTGATGCGGAATGTTCAGAGGAGCGAACTTCTTCTTGGGTGCTGTCCAGATGCAGTCGTGGTCCTGATGTTGGCTCGGAGTTGGACGACCTGGAGTCTGATGTGCCTGGCTTTTCATGTGCTGCAGTGGACCACACGGATGATGTTGACCCGGATATGTCCTGAGTGGTGTGAGTTTAGAGGGGTGAGTGTAACCGGTGTAGACCCACACGAGGGACCAGGTCGGTGAAGTGTGTGGTGGTATGGGATAAACTCACCCCCTCAGGTATAAAAGCAGGACCGGCAGATTGGGCTAAGGGGAGCGTTCCCTTTAGCTCAACGTGTTTGTCGGTCGCCTGCGGAACGAAAGATCCTGGTTTGACTCCCGCTCAGGACGGTACTAGCCACTATCGTCACATTGGTGCCGTCAGGTGTGGCAAAGTCGCACACCACAGCCTATCATCCCATGGGCAATGGAGGGACGGAGCGGTTCAATCGCACTCTGGGAAATATGATCAGAGCTCTCCCCTTAAGAGCGAAGCAAGATTGGCCTCAGCAGATTCAGACATTGACCTTTGCCTATAATGCGACAACTCACGAGACCACAGGTTTTGCTCCCTTTTACCTGATGTTCGGCCGTGTTCCTCGACTTCCGGTGGATGTGATGTTCCGGTCAGTTCTCCACGACCTTGATGTAACCGACTTCAGCACATATTCCACCACTCTTCTCACGAATCTTGCAGATGCTGCCAAGATAGCCCAGCAACATGCCACTCGACAACAAAAGCGCCAGACAAAAGAGTACAACAAAAGAGTCAAAGGTGTCGCTCTCCAGATTGGCGACAGAGTGCTCTTGGCTAATAAAGGTGAGCGTGGCAAAAAGAAGTTGGCTGACAGGTGGGAGCCCACGATCTACACTGTTGTGGACAGGCGACCGCAGATACACGTTTACAAGATCAAAGATTCAGAAGGACACTGTAAAGTTGTGCACAGAAACCTGCTGCTTGATGTGACTTTCCTACCTGTTACGGGACCACAAGACCTCAGTGCTGGAGAGGCTTCAGAGGAGTGCGACACTGCGAGTATAGACATGAGTGGCCCAGGCAGCCTTGATGCAGAATGTTCAGAGGAGCGAACTTCTTCTTGGGTGCTGTCCAGATGCAGTCGTGGTTCTGATGTTGGCTCGGAGTTGGACGACCTGGAGTCTGATGTGCCTGGCTTTTCATGTGCTGCAGTGGACCACACGGATGATGTTGCCCCGGATCTCCCGCCGATTCCAAGTGACCGTGTGGATGTCTCGCCAAGTGCTGACTCTCCCGAACTAATGACTGTTGATTCCCACACACTACCCAAAGCAGCTGCTGACGCTGACTTGTTACCTGACTTGGGACTCCTAAGTTCTGATGTTGACCATAGACCGCCTGCGGACTCAGCCAACGTCCCGGGGCATGTTGTTTCTAGGGCCGGTCGTGTTGTTAGACCTGTGACCCGACTTATAGAGACTATGGTTCAGGAGCCCAGGGTGTGGGATTTGTTGCAACCAGTGTGGGTAGAAACCACGGTTTAGGTGGTTCTCTTTATGTTTTCCTTTGCTATTGATGTTTGTGTTTCACGACGCTACATTTCTGGACCAGCTTGTTTGGGGGTGTAGGCTGCACTCTGTACTCTTGAAGTGTTAGCGGGCCTGATCAACCTGTTGACGACTTTTGATCTGTTTGTCAGATAGTTTTCTATGCTGATTCAAGGATTTGATCCTTGCTGTGTCTGGTCTACAGTTATGCAGAAGGTTATAGATATTTTTTTTTTGGTAAGAGATCCGTGTTGTGGTTTGTGGAATTCTAGGAGGGGTGAATGTAACAGGTGACTAATAATACTTTATCGAATTCCACCAAACCAGTTGCAAATTAATTATTTGTCTGTTGCTATGGTACCCTTGTTTGAGTATAGTTGTGAGTTTTTCCTGTTGTACTTGAACGCAGCGCACTCACGTCTCCCGACGCACACGGAGACACGCCAGTGCTGCTTTAAGCTATGCAGGAGGTAAGACGCAGAAAACGTTGGGTCTGGTTTAAAAACATTTTTCCCGTCTATCTAATGGTTCAAAATCAATATAGTTCTACATTAAAATGTGTTAGGATGTTTTTCCTTTGACCACCAAGTGTAAAATATGACCTGTGTGTAAAGATTAGTACTTAAATCGGCATTTTACGAGCCAAGACGAGCGTATGTGCAGTTGTATTAAAGCTAGCTTAAACTCGCGCCACTTCTCGTGGGACCGTTTGTCCTAATTTTCTTTTTTGTATTTTATTTTCTTGTAAAGGGAGATGTTTGGACCCAGGGTGTGCAGCAGACTCACAGCAGTTTCTTTTTTGTGATCTCAAACAGGTACGGTGTTCATGTGCGATCTCTGTATTAGTTCGGACCAAGTGTGTGTGTGTGTTAATTCATGTTCTACTATGTTTCTGGGGACATTTACGAATTTTTATTCATAGCATTGTCAAAGTTATTTACAATATTTTTTTATGTAATACATTGACTGTGAATGTTTCAATATTGACTTAAATATATGTGAGTGCTGCTTTAAGCTATGCAGGAGGGAGATGTTTGGACCCAGGGTGTGCAGCAGACTCACAGCAGTTTCTTTTTTGTGATCTCAAACAGTAACTACAATCAAACCCCGACCCTGTCTGTCGTCATTCCCTGCACCCAGAACACAACGCAGATCAATCACATGGGTGGACCGGTTACACGTACATATAGCACGATATGAAAAAGCGTAAAAATGCCACGAGTTTTGTTTGAAGCCACGTGGAGACGTTTTCTTCAGGTGAGATGGGTAAGTTTAGGCATAAAGTTACTAAAATGGGTAAGATTAGGGTTGGGGGCTTGGGGTAGGTTAAGATTAGATGTAGGATTTGTTAATTTTCATAACTAAGAACACGTCTTAACAACCACCATTGAAATGAACGGGGACTGTGACGTTGCTACTTAANAATGCTTGCTCTCTCAAATCTACGTCTCCACAAGATAACTTCGAACAAGTTTGAAGTGTTGAGTGCTTTCCTCCAGAAGATAGAGCAAAAGAAATCAAAGATCTTGATATCACGACAGACAAACTCCATGTCCAACGCAGTCTAGGTGTGATTTGGAACACAACAACAGACATGTTCACATTTGATGTTCCACAAGAGCAGAAGCCTTCACACGACGTGGAGTTGCTCTCGACTATAAACAGTTTGTTCGATCCTCTAGGGCTGCTCGCACCTGTTACCATTAAAGGCAGACTTCTTCTCAGAGAGCTCACCAGCCAAGATCTTGAGTGGGACAAGCCATTGCCAGAAGACATGTATGATGAGTGGAGAAGATGGCAGGACTCATTGCACCACCTTAAAACACTGCACATTTCTCGTTCCTACGTTTCCTTCTCCATCTCACAAGCTATCTTTGTAGAGCTCTGCATGTTTCAGACGCTTCAGTGAAAGCCATCGCCGCAGTAGCATACCTTAAGCGACGCATGAAGATGGCCACAGCGAAGTCGGGTTTGTCATGGGAAAAGCCAAACTTGCTCCTATGCCAGAGCTCACTGTTCCAAGATTAGAACTCTGCGCTGCAGTTCTGCGGTGGAAATGTCGGAGCTTCTCAAAGAAGAGCTAAAGATCAAGATTGACAAACTTACATTTTTCACTGACAGCAAAGTGGTTTTGGGATACATCCACAACAAAAGCAGAAGATTCCAAGTGTATGTGAACAATCGTGTCCAGAGAATCAGGCAATCTTCTCTCCCAGACCAGTGGAAGTATGTCCCTACAGAGCACAATCCAGCAGATCATGCTTCACGCTCTCTGGCCCCTGACAAGCTTGAAAGAACCTCATGGTGGTCTGGCCCATCATTTCTTCTCAACGCAAAGAGTGTCACTACTGAAAAGGGTCCATTCGAACTCGTCGACCCAGAGTTGGATATTGAAATTCGACAGCATGCAACAGTGCTTGTGACCAGAGCCACATCAAGCCCCTTAGGCTCCACATGCCTTCAACGCTTCTCAAAGTGGACCTCTCTTGTCAAAGCAGTGGCATATCTACGTCACATCGCTCAAAGTTTCAGACCAAAGACAAAGATTGCAGAGGCTGGCATCTTTGCAAAAAAAGTCTCACAGATGAAGCATTGACTCAAGCAGAGCATACTATCATCAGATGTGTTCAACATGAAGTGTATGCTGAAGAAATCAAATGCATTAAGGCAAATAAAGATCTGCCACACAACAGTCCCTTGTACAAGCTCAAGCCGATCATTGATGACAAAGATCTACTGCGTGTTGGCGGACGCTTGTCAAAGTCAAAGCTCTCAAGTTATGAAGCCAATCCTCTTCTCATCCCAAAAAGCATCACATTGCTACACTGCTCATTCGACATCACCATGAGGCTGTTAAGCATCAAGGAAGACACTTCACTGAGGGAGCAGTGAGAGCAAGCGGTTTGTGGTTGGTTGGAGCCAAGAGATCCATCAGCAGTGTCATCCACAAATGTGTTACCTGCAGGAAGCTTCGAGGAAAGCAGAACAGCAAATCATGGCAGATCTGCCCGCCGAACGGTTACAAACTGATCCTCCATTTTCGTACGTTGGCCTGGATGTATTTGGACCATGGGAGGTTACATCGCGCCGCACAAAAGGTGTCACGCCAACAGCAAGCGATGGGCAGTTCTGTTCACTTGTATGTCTACAAGGGCTATTCATATCGAAGTGATTGAAACATTAAGCTCCTCAAGTTTCATCAACTCTCTTAGGAGGTTTTTCGCTATCAGAGGACTGCAAAGCAGATAAGGTCCGACTGCGGTACTAACTTTGTTGGTGCGTCCAAGGAGCTGAAGCTGGACCCTGCGAGACCTGGTGACTCAAGTGTAGAGGACTATCTGCGTGAACAAAGATGCTCCTGGGTGTTCAATCCCCACACTCATCCCACATGGGAGGTGTGTGGGAGCGTATGATTGGCATTGTGCGACGCATCCTGGACTCCATGCTCTTGCAAGCAGGAAATCCTTCTCTGACTCATGAAGTTCTGACAACATTGCTGGCTGAAGTCACAGCTATCGTCAACGCAAGACCCTTGTACCTGTCTCCTCAGATCCTGAAGCACCTCTCATTCTGACTCCCATGATGCTGCTACCCAAAAACACAAGCAATCCCAGTTCCACAAGGGGATTTCACCAAGGCGACATGTTCAAGCATCAGTGGAAAAGAGTTCAAGTCCTTGCTGAATCTTTTGGGCACGCTGGCAAAAAGAGTACCTGAACACTCTTCAAAGTCGTCAGAAGTGGCAACAAAAGAAACCAAAATCTGAAAGAAAGGACATCGTTCTTCTGAAGGACAAGCAGCTAAAACGGAACGAGTGGCCCACGGGAATTATCGTGAAGACTCTTCCGAGCAAGGACGGAGTTGTGCGGAAGGTTGAGGTGAAAGTGCCACATGAGAAGATACGAAGATTTTCTCAAGACCCATCTCAGACTGTATTTTGTTATTATCTCCCGGTATTTAGTTAGTTATTGTGGCATTCTTAAATTAATGCCAGGTGGGGAGTGTGTTGTAACTGCTAAGCTGTTTGTAATATTCATCCAGACTGCTAGAGGGCGCTAGTTGCACTTGTAGTATTCTGTTCAGGCAGTAGGTGGCAGAAGTAAACAACTAGCTTGCAGTGCTGCAGTAAACAGACATGACGTTTTTACTCAGTTCTATCTAAAGCCATCCACTCATCTCCAGCCCTTGAGTGGCAATATGAGTAAGTTTTATGTTAAATAAGAATGTTAGCAACTATATTGTGACGTTTGGTGTAGGTTTGTATTGTTTTAGTTATGCTAAAATCAGAGATGTTTCAGATGTCACAGCTACGTAATTACATCTACGTTTTAGCTTAACATTGCATTTATTTTTTACTTAGCATTAGCTTTTATGTGAATATAGCTAATTTGCTGCATACTGAATACTTTTCTGTATTTTGTATCGTTGCAGTTTCACACTTTTTTGCATTAAATCCTGCTAAATACAACACCTGCCTGTTCCTTGGAGGAAGTGATGCAAGAGAGAGTTTAGCTGGCTGTGAATCTCAATTAGGACACGGGTCACGTTGGGTGCATCAGTACAGTCTTATTTACAATGATTGTGATCAACCTAATGAAAATGGCCCCTGTGTTTTTACACTATTAAATATCATGTTTATATTATGTTTTTCATATTGTGCAATATATACGACGACATATACACACAAAAAAGTCCTGACACTGTATTCACCCTACATTATTTGTGTCGTGGTATAAATCAACTTTCTGGTGAGTTTGTGTTAGTTCATGAACTGGGTGTGACAGATGCTTCTCCTCTTCTGTTTGTCTGGTTCTATAGTTCAGACTGAAACGGCCTAATCAATGTGGAAGCACCCAATTAGCATTTACAGGCTAATTGCCCTGGCTGCACGGGAACGAGCGCGTCTTGTAAACAAATGACCTGAGCACGCTGAGACTGTGCTAAATTGTTAGATTTTGCAACACCAGACAAACAACATATTTACCAAATTCATTCTTTTACAAATATGTGAACGCTACATAATCACACTCATACACTAAAAACAAACAATTACACATTGAGAACGCAGAGAAAAAATTCATCTCTTGTTTGGTTCATGGTTTTTATCTATTTTTATTTCATTAAAAACTTACCAGAGAGACTTATTTCTAAAAATTCACCTGTTTGCTGTTTTAATCCCACCCAAGACTGCTTCTGACTGTCTTATTGGTCCAATTCAATGTCAATCTCCAATGATGGCCTCTTTATAAACTGGGAAAAAGAACGGGCCAAGCACCTGTCAATCATCCCCCAACTAACGCCTGGGTAAGACTTTATTATAACTACACTTGGATTTAAAAAAAAACTCTTAATAACACACGAAGAAAGGAGAAACTAAAGGTATACATGATTTAGGACCTAAATATGATAATTCCTCTCCTTCAACACTTTTTTTTTTGGTGGCAATTATGGGTTAAAAAAAAAACAAACAAAACAAAAAAAAAACATTTGGAGAGTACCACCCAAGCACAGCCAATCAGAGCGCAGCATTCGGCAGCATAAAGCACTAAAATCCTTTATTATTCAACTCAAACAGTACATTTTCTTTTGCAAAGTGCTGCATTTATCCAATGTTTTAGTGCAAAACAAAAGGTTACTGGTGCCACTTAAACTTCACCTGAACTTGCCTTACTAAAGCATGAATAATGTCTTAATTATTTGTGAATAAATGATGAATTAGTGAATGAAAAGGTTTATTAAGGCTTTGGAAAGAGTAAAGCTTAGGATTTAGGCTTGTGGGATAAGGTTAGTAGTTACTAAACCTGAATACTTCTTTCATCAATTAATTATTTGTTAATTTTGAGGTGTAATATTATTATCTATAACTAAAAAAGTGAGTTACCCCAAGTTTAATGCATTAAAAAGCTTATTTAGACTTAGTAACAGCTTAATAACCACAAACTCGTCACTGTCCTGCAGATGTATTCTCATTCAATCAATTAAAAACAGAGTCTGCTCTCTAGAAAACCCATGGTTGCACTGCCTTACACTGTAAACCCCAACACTTCAACTCAGTTAATTAATTTAAGCATTGTTTACTCAGATGTGTCAAAAAAGTAGACCAAAATCTAAATTTTTGGGGTATTTGAACTTTTTGTGTGTTTTGATTTGACAGTGGCCAATCATTTTAACTTCAATAAGCCTTTGTACTTAAAATTTTCTATTGAAGATGGTCTGACGTCACGTACGTCAATTACGTGCCTCAGTCTTTTCACGAGGTTGAAGACGCCATCTTGTCTCGCTCGCCTCAGATTGGAATCCTCGCGTTCAGCTTTAAAAGTTCTCCAGAATTTGGATTTGAGGTTCATATTTGGTAAGTAGAAGCATTAAAATTATTAAAATTAGTTGTGCATAGATTTAGGTATTTATTGTCGGCCGTGAGTCGAGTTTCAGCTGGTAAGCTCCGGTCTAGAATCTCCGGTCCCTCGCGTGGCCGCAGCTCGTCAACCCGGGAGCCAACGAGCTCCGCATCGCGGGCCCGGTCCCGCCGACCCGGGAGTGAGCGGTAGCGAGCTTCGGGGCCGACCGAGTCAACGGTACCCTGCTCCGCGGGCCGGGCCAAGCCGAGAGCCGACAGTGGCGTGCTCCGGTCCGTGCTGCTGGGCCGCCTCGGTGGCGGGCTCGTCTCTCTCCCGCTCTTCTGCGGAGGTGAGCGGAGGGCCGTCCGCGTGAGCCTCGAGCTGCCGCGGGCCGTGAGCACGGAGCGTCTAGCTCTTGTCTAGCGTGACTCGATAACATGATAGTGACTGTGTTCACGTTTCACTGGTGGTGTGATGTTAAGTGATCTCCGTGTGGAGAAAAAAAAAAGTTGTGAATAACTTTTAAGTGTGTGAACCTATTTTTGTACGTTATATTAACGATACTGACCAATAGATTTTTAAATAGGCTATAACTAATTAATTTTACAATAAATAACACGTTTGACATTATTTTAATTTATAAAATATAAAAAGCTTTTTCTTTTTTTTTAGGTGAAAGTAAGGCAGCTCCTGGATTACAAATAACTTGACTATTCAAGGTAACTTCACTGCACAATATGTAAATTAATTTGACTAAATATGCTGAAGATTTATTTTATTATTACATATTTAACTACACTTATTTTAGGCCAGTTGTCTGGCAAGTTTACTTTACTTTATATATTTTTTATTTGATTAACACTAAAAATCCCAGACATGCTACGTAATAATTGTTGTAATAATAGATTATTAGTTTGAAATCTTAATTTATTTTGAGCATTTTTTAGAGTTATTTCTGACCTGACTGGTTGAAAATAGTTTGTTACATGTCTGCTATATTCTTCCCAGGTTGAATCTGAGCTTGGATTCCTGTTTTCTCACTCCTGCATACTGGGCATGCAAGGTAAGCAACACATTAAATCAAATGGCTTGAACATGCAAAACCTGGTCATTTCTATTTTATTTATTTTTTTTAAGCTTTCCTAGGTTGAACTTGGAGGAATAGGACTGATCTAGAAGGCCAATGAGCAGAACCTGCCAAAGTGCTGGCATGCACTTAGTCACAGGTAAAAAATAATAAGAAAAAAGAAAGAATGCAAATTATATAATCATATTAATTAATAAAATAATGTTGTTTAGATTTGTGCAGTTTCACGGGGGAATAAAACTATGTCAGCCATGGTAAGTGCTAAGTTTATGTCCTGTGTCCTCTTCGCTTTTGTTCCTTTTCCCTAACTTTGTCTCCTTTTTTTCATCTCTCTTTCTCTTCTCACTCATCCTTTTTCATTTTTATATGTATGCTTTGCATTTTACAGGAAAATATAGATGTCCATGAGGAAAGGTCTTGGCTCTTCACTCTCCACTGCCCACCTTCATTCATTAAGATGGAGTTTTCTCAAAGCATTGGATGTAAGTATTTTCTTACAATTATTCTCACTTGGCTCATTTCTTTAAATCGAAATGGCATTTGTAAAATACCATGAACAAGTCTCCAAACCAACTTGCAATTGTTCACAACAGAATGACATTTTTGTTGCTTTCACATTTGCAGTGTCTTAGTCTAATTCTTAGGTGTCTCAGTGCATCTTTGTAAATGTACAAGTGTCCCACAGACAGCACAATGAGCCCACGTTTAGCACTTTTTACTTTATAAAAAGATCTTTCTGGCTCAAACTGATAAGCTGATTCTCAGTCTAATGATTGTTCTCCACAGATCATGTCGTGTGCACAAGACTCTGTTCAATTATCAGAATTAGTCAAGAACAAAATACCATTAACACTGTAATATCTTCTCAAGATATGACTTAATCTGATGTTACAAAATGGTACTATAAACATGACAAAGAATGATACTATAAAATGACAAATAATCAGACTATTAAAATTACACACAAAAAAAATACATTAGAAAAAATGAATCAGTGAGAAAACGCCTGAACATTCTGATTGTCAGAGCTCACACAAGGCCTAAGGGACGATGCTCTGAAGACATTTGGTTTTGACACATGGGTAAAGTGTTTTAAGAGAGATATGAACGCAAATGAGCCAGAGCAACTGAGAAAGATCTTTGTGATTTTGATGAGACTTACTCTTTACATTGGAAAGACACTTAGTCTTGAAGCATGTACGGACAGTTTTGGGAGAGACCTGTGCTTTTGCTGATGAGCTGTAATGTTGTGACAAACTGCAACAATGTTTGGCCAAATGGTCTTACAGTTTTAAGAATAAATCATCTCTGTTTCAAGAAAAGAGCCAGACCAATAGAGAACAACTGTAATGCGACTGGTGCCATATTTAAGTTTGTACTACGTATTTAGACTGTTTTTGTTTCTTTGTTGTAGCTGCTGATGAAGAAGACGTTAAAGCTCCAGCTCTGGATGTTCCCATGATTACACCCAATGAAGCAAACTGGACAGTCTCTTTGCCTTTTGCTTTTGTCGTCATGACAACGTGTGACTGATGGTTCTACTTTGGCTCATGGGTATGTCAGACTTTTTGGACTGTATGCACTGCACTGAAGTGAACATGAGTGCAGCCATATGCTGAAACGCAGACTTTATACTGCCTCATCATTTGTCACCAGTAGCAATGCTCGGATTGGATGTAACCAAATGTAAGATAATGTAGTGTCATAAAGAATATCGTGTATATTTAGACTTATTGTGATAAAAACAACACTGCAAATTGTGGTTTAAGTTTGTTGCACATTCCTGATGTGAAGAATAAGGTTTTTAAAGTTTGCGGGGTTTCAAATGCAAACACTTTTAGCCTTTTATGCCAACAAGAACAGTTTCACAAAGAGTCATCTTTGTTTACCTATTCACATTTTACTCACTTTCAGATTTAGATTAGTATTTGTTTTTTAGACTGGTCTACTCTGTACTTAACACACACAACGTTGTACTTGCTTGTATTGTACTTTATCAGTTTACTTTAATAAAATGTATTTCAAATTACTTTTTGTGCAATTCCTAATTTTTTACAATAAATTAAAATTTTTAGGTTTTGTGAACTATGATACTTGTTAAAGACATATAAATTATTAAGTACAAATAACTTAAAAATTTCGGGTGATCACTACTCCCAGAGTGCCTGTTAGTTAAACCTACAAATTTGACTTTTTGCCACTCTAACATTTAGGGTACATTCTACTTAAAAATGAAAGTTTTAATAACTCAAAAAAATCTTGTGATTTCGTCCTAAAAATTTTGACGTAATCAGTTTCATCAAAATTTTTGAGTTGTCCTAACTTGTCGGGTTTTACAGTGTAGGGTTGAAGGCTTCCTCCATATTTTCTATGCCCTCTCCAGCCTTTGCTTCCTCTCCAGCACTGCTCTTGTCGACATGCCACCTGTCACTGCCTCTGTAAAAATACAGTTACCAGTCAAAAAAAAAATATATATAAATGTTTTTATCAATTAAAAAAATAAGTAAGTACACAAATAAATAAATATATATAGTATTTTAAGGTATAAATAATCATACATAAGGTGTGTGTATCACATGAGTCATGACCCGTACCTGCCACCACAACTCTCTCTCTCTCACAGTGACAGCCTCGTGTAGAAAGTATAAAGTAGGTCTCCATCAGGCTGATAGAGAGGAGTCAACAACCTCCAGGTTCATCCCTCATCCACATACACTCTAAAAAAAAAAAAAAAAAAACATTAACAACCCCGGGTCAGATGTCTAGTCATTAAAAGTTTCTTTTGCATCAGTGAAGTGTAGACAATGTTTTTACTACAGACTTTGCGGTGCGTCTCAAACTTTTTTTTTGCCATGGCCCCCTTGGGATAGAATAAATATCCATGCCTGCATCCCGTAATACCCTGTTAAATAAGTCTGCAAATGCACAAAAAATGTCTTTTTGTGATATTTTGGCTTAGATAATAATTTGAGCAACAAATTATATATTTAAAAAATTGCCATTTTGTAGTTCAATAAATAAACTATGAAGCCAGTTACATAATTTTAACACCAGCGTTCATCAGTTTGGATATGTTTAGGATCAAAATGTTATTTCATCTGGTTTTAGACTGAACAGATATGTATATATCCAAGCTCATGTGTTTTTCTCACTGATGGAGGAGTCTAGTTTAGTCCTGGGTTTGTCCTGTGTCAGTCCTTATAAAAACCTGGTCCAGTTCTGCGATAGTCCTAGTTAAAACCAGCTGACTGCTCACTAAATACAATCTCATTCTTTTTAAGTTTTCAAAATAAACATCACAAACACGTGGGTAAAAGTTCAAATCAAATCAATTTATTTTTGTATAGCCCAAAATCACAACAACAGTCCTCTCTGAGGACTTCCCAAGATTATTAATTTAGCAAATCTAAATAATAGGAAATAAAAATAAAACAATACACATTGAATGAAAAAATGTATCAATCATGTTGAAGCAGATTATTAGTAGAGCAAATGAATGATTGTCCAGAGCATCCCCTGTCCTTAGACCCTCCTTCTGTCCTTAGACCCTCCTTCTGTCCTTAGACCCTCCTTCTGTCCTTAGACCATCCTTCTCGGCAAGGAAAAACTAAAAAAAACCTAAGGGAAAAGGAGAAACCTGGAGGAGAACCACAGTGAAGAAGGGATCCACTCCCATACACTTACAGGTTGTAGATGTAACTAAGACTAAAGTTATAGAGTTTATGTTTGTGGAGCAAACAGAGGGAAACGACTCGTCTAGCAGGACCAGGACAGGCCAATCCTGGAGAGGGAGGTGGGGCGGATGTCCAGAAAGAGGAGGGAGTCCGGCATCAGTGGTCCGGCCCACATCACTGGGACAGCAACGATCTGAAACAGCGGGGAGTGGAACAGGGGACAACGAGTGAATAGCAAAGAACAGACTAGAGATGAACTGTATTCAATATTCTTTACAAGAAAGGCAGAAGTGAGAGGACAGACTTTCCCCAGTAGATTTGCTCCTAGGGCAGCCTGACTAGAACTGTGGGTTTAGAGTCTGTTCCTAACTGACCTGACCATAAGCTAATCCGAAGAGGAACGTTTTGAGCCTAATCTTAAAAGTTGGCACATCGCCGCTGATCGAGGCTGATTCTCTGAGGTGTTAGCGGTTTGAAGACTTTAACCGACCATATCTCTGTGAGTCCTGGGTCACATTTTGGATGGTTTGAAAAGCCACACGGAGCTCAGACTCAGTCCCTGTCAGTACAGCAGACATCTCTTCTTTGAGACATCTGCGCAAACTGCAGCGGAAGAGATCCTCTGTGGACTGTTTATGAGTGAGAGGGAGAGAAAAGGGCGGCGCTGAAAACTGAATAACATTTCTTTACGAAGAGTCAAAGACAGTATATAGAATGTACAATATGAATGAACAATATGAATGAAAATATTTATGTCTTTTTGTTTTTATCATCTATAACAAACATCTTGTGAGTGTTCGGTTTTCTGACGTCACTTTGAGCAAGTCGGAGCAGCCTCGGCAGGTCGCAGTTCAACAAGTACAAAAGCTTGCTCCTGGTTTTGTTGTGTGTAGTTTCCTGTGATTCCTATGTGTTTTCTCAACCCTCACTCTTTGATTCCGTCTCTGCTCTGGATGTACATGTGCTTTTGAAGTCTGTTTTCCCAACGCACACTGACACAAACAGATTCATACATGAGCTACACACCCGCACTTCTGCCCGACAAGATACAGACATCTACCAGAAAAGAGAAGGAAACACTTTGGACTGAAGTTACGTTCTACCGTATGCTGCTGCTGCTTTGGCGGATTATTACTTTATCGCTCTTAATCTGCACATATGGAGCTCTGGGAAATGAATTCCTTTTCAACATGGCAATTTTGGCTCGTGGACCAGCCTCAGTCAACACTAAAATCTAAACTCTAGAACAGGGATGGAAGAGTTCTTAAAATAGTATTTCAGTTGACTTCTGATGCTTGGTTCCATCCTCACTTAGTTTGTGTTGTCTTTCTCTGGCTGTTAGAAAAACTACAAAAACACAGTGTTGAAAATACAAATATTTCTTGTGACTGCCAAACCCTCTTACGCTCTGAAAAGAGAGTCTGAGCTTGTGTGTGTAACCGGTGTGTCACAATTATTTAAGTACAGTGTTGGTAGTAACTGGTAAACGACCAAAACTGGGCTAGATCAGAAGAAATGGTTCGACTCTAGGAGTGGAGAAGAAAGAGACTGACAAAAGGAGTTGCATTTAAATGTTACCATGTATTGAAGACATACAAAAAAAAAACAACCATATAGATAGAATGAAGACAGACTGGATATTCAATAGGTATTTACAGTAGGTTCAACAAGATGTACATTCAATATCAATTAAGCGCTAAATTCAAGTAAAGTTCATTGAGTATGATAATGAATGGTATGGTGTCAACGATCGCTCAAAGCGCGGTTTGGTTTTTGCAAATGCTACGCAGAAAGTTCAGTTCAGAATATCCAAGATGCAACAAGTTTATTATGCTGGTCTTGAGTGAATGGTTGCGAGTGGTTAAGAGAAAACGAAGAGGGCGGCTATGAGGAGCCTCCTACCAGCCTGACAGAGCAGCAGGATCAAAGGTGGCTTGAGACGTGTTCCAGTTCATGGCTTACGTTCTTACGAGTTTGGGCTTTAAGCTCGCCATCAGACCTGGCCCAGTTGTGTAGTTTATTCCTTTATCTCGTGTCGCATCGCTGGTAGGTCCTCTCGCTCCTGCCTGCCGCTTGTCGCGCAGTCTGTTATTGAAAGTTCTGATTGTGCGTTGCTGAGACGTGACCGTTTTTTTTTTGAGAGCGCATGAAGATAATTGACGCAAGCAGGGCAGTAGGGACAAAAAATACATACATACAGAGGGAGAAAATACATACACATTTAAATAGGCAGTTTTAAAAGTAAATATATCAATTTCCCACCCGGGTTACATGTGCTTGACAAAAGTTTAAATAAACTAAAGGAAAGTTATATGTAGGGCTGGGGACATTGACAAAACTGAATTACGATATTTAGACGATGTTATTTCAAACCACTCGGAAAATTGTTCAAACACATCTTTACTTGTATTAGTTTGGAAAATTAGGCTGTAGACATTTTTGATTGACTTAAGACATGTGCTGTCAATCTAATAGTTGAATAAAAGGTCCTTCCTTCACCAAACTTGTGAGTGTCTCAATGGTTTGACCAAATGTTTGACCCAAACTACCCTCACAAGACCATAAACTCAGAAGTATACGTGCTAAATTGCTATTTAAAAAGAAAAAAATGCAGTTAAATGAGCTTTTCATGTAAAAAGTCTGAATAAATTTACAATGTCTTTGGCAATTAAGACACCAATGAGTGATCAATTGACTAAAATATCACCTACTACACTTAATTGAACTGTTACAATAATGTAACTTTTTTCATTTGTATCTTTAAACTATTTTTGAAGCAACTGTCTCTACAAACTACAAACGATATACCTTCAAGACAACTGTCACCATATTATCTAAAATGTGATAATGCTTGTTATATGATATAGTATTCACAGCGCTTCACTTTTGACACTTTTTGTCATGTTACAACTTCAATTTAAATTGTATTAAATGAGTCTCTTACCTTTTGTATTCCTGTCATTAACATTATCCACATGAACATTGAAATCACCTGTAATTGCTAAACCATCACAGTCTGCGCGTATGACTGAAATTAGCAGAAGTTGGACTTAAAAACATACACTTTTTGGGTGCCGGTGCTGTGTAAATGATGGAGCTGTAACTGCAGCGAGTGATTGAATCTAAGACAAACTAAAATAGAGTTAATACTGTCCTGAATGAATGAAAACATTATTGTCATATTTCAGTAATATTTCCAGAAAACTGTCAGAGCTGATCCTGTCTGAATGCACAGAAAACCTCATTTCATTTCACAGATGTCCCGAGGTAAAACTAATCCCCTGCAAATGGAGCTTTAGTCCCAAAGAGAACCTGAGTCTGTAATACACTTCAGCGCTCGCAGCAGCTGGATTCTGCTCTCTGATTGGTCTCACAGTTGTTGTCTTGTATTTATTAAAGTGAGTACAACAGGTTATGATTATATTTCAGATTTAAGATAAGCGTTCACGAAATGTTTTTTTTCTGATTTTGCTCTTCACTACATTGGCGTCTGATTAAATTCCGTGTTGATTTCAAAGTCCTGGTCATAACTTAAAGAGCTCTGAATAGACAGGCTCCTCAGGACATTACTGATTTTTTACGCCCCTATACCGCCGTCCTGACCTCCTCTGGATAGGACCTTTAGTGATCCCTAATGCTGCGTTCAGACCGGACAGCGTTTAAGCATCTAAATTAGCGCTTGAAAGCATATTTTGCCGCAAAATATTTTTGAAGCTGATGCCTCAACAGGCGTCCAAAACGCCCCATGTGCGTCGAGGTGTCGGTGGACAAGGACACTTCTTTGAATTCCCGCTTGTTGAAGAAAGCCCCCAAACAAGCGACCTTTCATTAAAAAAGTGATTAAAAGACTTAAGTTAACAGTCATCCTTTCCTCTTGATGTGAGAGAACAGCAGCATGTCACAGGAGTGGAGTCTCTGATTGGCTGACGCCGACTACCAACACGTCTCAAGATGGATTTTCCCAACTCCTGTGTTCGCCGTAAGTTTGAGCTTCCACGCCTCGTCTTCAGAGGCATGAAGGTGTGTCCACAGACACCAAATCGCACCGGTTTACATTGACTTAACATTGAAAATGGACACAAAAACACAAATATGCTGTCCGGTCTGAATGTACCATAAGACTCATTTTAACCCTGAGGGCATCTGTCCTATCAGACTGTAGCCCCCAAATTATGGAATGCTCTTGTCTTTAACTTTGTGTTCTATAAATTAAATTGTACTTACTTTTACTGACTTAAATTCAATGCATTAAAATGCTTGTTTAAACACCAGGAAACTGTGTCAGTCGTGTGTAAATTGTCTTTATATTTTGGGGCTTGATGTCTTACGTGGAGTTGTAAAACAGAACTAGAGTAATTCCAGCAATTTTCAACTTTTTTGTCAACATAACTGTTGTAATACAGTTGATACATGTTTACTAAAAAGAAAAATTTGGTCAGGGGCGGATTTGTTGCCATAGAGATGTAGGTGGGAGCACACACTGGTTTAACCCTGAAGTTCCCTCTCTAACCCTTTGATCCAGCTTCAGAGAACAGCCTCAGGAGACTATTTCCTCAACAAATCCATTATCAACGTCACACTGGCTCATGTAGATACCACAACAGGGTGTTTTCCAATGAGTTAACAGAATGACTAGAGGGAGCGTAGCCATGGTAACATACAATGGCAGCCATGTTAGATTTGATCATTCTGCTTAGGAAATAAGACAAATGAATAGTTTAACTTTTATTTTCATTTTAAATTGAACCTTTTCATATTTGTACATTTATTAAAGTTGGACTTCCTGATTTTCCTGTTATATACTGTATATATATATAAAAATAATAACTACTTTTAGCTGGAAAAAATGCATTTATTTACAACCCATAAAGTCAGGTACACAAGCTTTGTAGTGAACTGACACAATTACGTCAGATTTTTAAAATGTCTTTATTTTTTAGCACACTGTGTGTTTACACATTTACACAAGGTGAGATCAAATCAAGGGGATGGAAACATGATTAGTATTTTTTTTTCCTCATCTGATGAATGAGGCTCGTCCATAGATCTAATATATAATCTGAATACAGTATTGTTTCTTTGGCTGTTGTAAATCAGCCCCAGTGGTTGATCCATTGATGCTGCAAAATCCCTCTTCAGAATAGAAAGTTTTTTTTTTCCCTGGAGCGCAATACAAACACAAACTGCTCGTGCTTAGTTCAGCAGAAACAGCATCTACAGCTTTAAAAGCCGGATTTTGAGGCAAATACCTATATACCTATTTTCACATCTAAACTTTTTTCGGGTTCAAAAGGTTTTAGTTTTGTATAAAGTATATTTTTAAGCCTTAGTCTTCTAACGCTGCTCACTCTGTAACTCTCGCTCTGATTGGTCAGAACCGTCAGGACTGAGCTTCCACTCAGCTCGAGCTCGTCCCGCTCCTCACGCAAAGATTCATGGGAGAAACATGTTCTATAGCCTCTAGACAGAGCACCTAGCAAAAGCCTAGAGCGAACAGCCAATATGACAACCAACACCTCTGAGCAAAGCCATTGATGCACAGCGCTGCCATCTTTTTTAATAATGCTAATAATGCATTGGATTTATGCAGCACTTTTCATGATGCCCAAAGACGCTTCACATTCTGCATTATTCATTCATTCCACACTCGATGGTGGTAAGCTTTTATTGTAGCCACAGCTGCCTGAGGCAGATTGACGAAAGCGAGGCTGCCATTTTGCAACAGGATTAGATGATAAGATATTGTTACATTTACCTGCGACGAGTTGGCCACCGTCCCGCCTAAGGCCCAAAGTCACTGGGATAGGCTTCAGTCACCCCAGACCCCTAACAGAAACAAGTGGTAGAAAATGAATGAATGAACGTTTAAGCAAACTGCCGAAAGTAAACTATCACATCAAGGATCAACTACTTTGCAGAAGCTTTTGACGATGTACAAATATTTGAGCGAGGCTTAGAGCTCACAGGAGTTGATTCTGTGTAGCGTAGGACCTTTACACACATTTCTGATTGAATTTCAAAAATTAATGAACAGCTTTCATCTAATATTTATAAGAGAAAGTACTTAGTTAAAGGGCATTCTCTCCGATGTGTTTTTCCCACGCTTCGAGATGAAGGATTCCATTAACAGCAGCACACGCATCGGGTTTGTCAATATTTTCTGAAGCTTTACTGTTTCACTCAAGCCTTTGTTGAAATGAAAGAATCCCTGTGTGGTTACTCGAACAAAGACATGACTTTTTATATAGATGTTTTCAATAATAATGACTATACCGCGGAGTTATAATAATGGCTAGAGCAGTGCTTCTCAAAGTAGGGTCCTTAGTGCTTGGGTCGGGGCTGTTTCCACTGCACAAAGCGACCCGTTCCGCCCCGATTGCTGCGTCCAAAGCGAGCCGTTTTGGGTCCTGCTTTTACCCTGGACCCTGGAGCAGACCTTACAGCGGTCCGCCCTTTAGGCTCGATGATGGACAAGAGAAAACACAGGCTCAGTAAATAATGTTCCTCACCAAACGCCGACTTGATCCTGTGACAAACTGCCGCATTTACGATGATGAAAACTTTATTTGTTGCTCTGATAGACAAAGGTTTTGACCCATTGAGCATGTTTGAGGAGCGCCAATATCCAGACCTGCAAGAGACTCAAGGTGATCACACTAGACATCTGATGTGACACCTGTGAGGTGGGATGGATTATGTCAGCAAAAGAGAAGTGCTAACTATCACAGATTTACACACAGATTTATATTGTGAACAATATTTGAGAGAAATGGTTAATTTGTGTACTTACAAACTATTTTAGATCTCATGAAAAATCGGAGCAAATCCAAAAGTGTTTTTTTGTTCAGTATACCTATTTCTACAATTTCATGGACTTCTTTCTAAATGGTTAAAATACATGTATGGTCACAAATGCAGAAATGAGGAGGCACACGTACCTATTCATGTAAAATCATACTGTTTATTTTTGAGCATCAAGTTGTCTTGAATCACTATCGCTGACCATCCAAGTCCAGTCCAAGTCGTAGTCCATTCTGTCAGGTCAAGCAATCGAAATAGTTCAGACATCAAGGGCATTGGCAATGACTTACGACACAACAACAGTGCTAAAAAAATGTATTTTACATTCCAGCAGGTTGTTTCAGGCTCTTCAGCCGGATGGTAGCATGTCCTGCATCTCAGTCTGGAGGTCTCTGAGATGTGCAGTAGTAACCCAATGTATATACTGTATATAGCATTGCTTCAACCCCCACAGCTTCAGATGACCAAACCACTACAACCTCCCCTGGGGACAGGCCACCTGGCATGTCAATGGATTTGCAGCAAACACTTTAAACAAGGTAAGTCAGTGCTAATGAAGAAAAAATATATATATTTGGAAAAAAAATGCAATGAATATTGAAACAGCCTGCATTATGCGTGGCTAACACTAGTCCACTACAGCTAAGTGACTGAAAACCAACCTCTTGTAGCTTTTAAATCTGCTCCAGTGTGAGACAAACCCTGTTTACCACAGAATGGTACAAATCATGAGGAGTAAAGTCAGCTGTAAATTTAGGGCAAAAGACTATCAGCTGCATCACTACTTTTATTGTATTGGGCTAAAAACCACTTCACAGACAGTGACATGAAAGAGGGCACTAGGAATATTGAGCTGTCAATTCTTAAGCTTATTCTTCAATAATCAATATATCATCAACAAAAAACGAAAATTCCTGGGTCCAACCCATAAATTATCCTTAGCATGTGTATTTATAACCTTTATTACAACATTCATGTGAAATTTTAGTAATTTTCCCATCAGGAGGAATAATTTCCCTCCTCTGGATCCCAGTCGGTCTGGTCCTCGGGGCCACAGGGTCCTCTGGATGTGGCATGTTGTAATGTGATCTGGTCACAGGTCTCTCTCTGTGGTGGTGAAGATGACAGGCAGTGAGCTGTTTGCTGTGAGTTACTGTTCCTTTTGGTTGTTTTAGTCGTCCTCACGCTGTCAGGCAGTCTCTCTTCCAGTGTCCTAATCCATGACATGCGTAACATTTGTTATATCTTTGATTACTTGTATTGTTGACGACTCTGTGTTTCCCGGACCTCCTCTGCATGTTGGTCGAGGGCCATTTGTAAATTCCATTGTGGTGTTTGTTGAGCACTGACCAGTTATTAATCACTCAAAAACAAACAGAATAAAACAGGAAACATTTTCTTACAGTTGCTCAAGTCTGTCTTAACTCCAATCCCAACTTGCAAGTCCACACATCTGTTAAAAACATACTTTACATACATTTACGCAATGTTTATTTAACAATAAAAACTTGAAACAGTTAGTTTTTGTAACTTCTGCTCCATGAACCCATTTCCAGGTAAAAGCCAAACTTGCGGAACAAACTTTGATAAAGCATCGTCTGCCGCCCCTGCTTATCTATTTATCTTCTAACAAAAAAGTCGTTTTTTTGGGTTAATGTGAGGCCTGGAAGAGCCTGTGAAGTTGCAGTATATTGAACCAGTTTAGTGTAATAGATTTTGGCAGCTGCTGTGTGGAGCCCGAGGGGAACGCAGCATCAGACAAATGATGTATCAGGCCTGGGAACAGATAAGTGCACAAAGTTTGCCTCAAGTTTTGCCTCTGCAGATCCCACGCTGTCCCAAACAACGACACCGCTTTGTCTCAAATCACACTGGGCCTCATTTAGGACGCAGTCGAACAACACATTTGGACTTAAAGGACAGAGTTTGAGATCTGTGAGCTGTGGAATGCTGCCTCTACAACGTTGCTTCCTCACACTTAGAAAACACTGTTATGAATTATCACAAGCATTTCTGCAGCTTAAGCATATCAGGCAAGATCGCTTTGATTATTCCTCCTTTGCCATTGCATTCCGTGTGTAACCCAGGCAACATGACATAATTAAACAATCTAATGAATCTAAGGAAATGACTGCTTTCACAACCAACAACACCACTGGAGGATAATCCAGAAAGTAAAAGTAAGGCCACAGGTTTGTTAAATTGAGTGGACAGAGGTAGAAGTTTACAGAAGCGTCTCTAATTATAGTTTGGTTTCAGTTAAAAGTCTTATCGTAACACATTTAAATCAGTTGTACATGCACCGTGTTACAGTCCAAAGTCCATAAGTTTGGGACCAGCTCTTAACTCAGGGCGTTTACATGGAGGCCAGGAAAACCAGATAACGAGCCTTGTCCCATTTAAACCAGTTTTCCAAAGTGTAAACCTGGGCAGACCTGTTGAGGAGCTGTAAACTGGTTTTCAGAAAACCAATTTGTACACGTGGTCACATTTATCCAGTCTCTGCAACTGGATAAATGTAAGTGAGCAGCTCACAACCACAGCCTGCTCCACATTTCAACAATAAAGTTACACATTTTTACAACAAACAAACTTCCAGCTCAAAGTAGCTTAATGCAGCCATGTTTAACACTGTCTTATACTGTATGTTTAAAACAGTCCTACATGTTCCAGAAAGATCAGTGTAATTTTACACACAATATCACACTTATAATGAACAATGTTTAGGTAAATCAACATAACACAGTCTGAATCCTGCAGTAGTGAGTCTGACACAGCAAAGGTAAAGGTAATGTTTATTAAGGACAATGTACAATTACATTAAGCCCAATGGCAGAGATGCTTGTACCAGATTGTAGCTCACAGCTAATTTACATCTGTAGTCCTGGGGAGGGGAGAGGGGGAGGCACATCGGACATGTTTTTACTTGTAGGAGGAAACCGAAGTACCCGGAGGAAAGGGGAGAACATGCAAACTCCACATAGAAAGGCACCGGCGGCCCGGGAGTCGAACCCAGGACCTTCTTGCTATGAGGCCAGAGCGCTATCCGCTGCGCCACCATGTTGCTGGACTTGTCTCCAGGGTAATGGGTTTAATCTCATGCATGTAAACAGGAGCAACACTGATCTGACCGGTTTGAAAAGAAAACCAAATAGAGTGCGGTTTTCTAGCCTTGTCTGATTTCCCTGATCATGTGAATAATATCGACACAATCAGGGCGTTTACATGGAGGTCAGGAAAACTGGATAACTAGCCTAGTCTGATTTAAACCAGTTTTCCAAAGTGCATGTAAACCCGGGCAGACCTATTGAGGAGCTGTAAACCGGTTTTCAAAAAACCAGTTGGCGCACATGGTCCCGACCGATTGTGATTTCAGACTCACGTAAACAGACATTTGGTCTGCAGCTGGACAAATGCAACTGAGCATGCTCAGAACCCCTGACCACTGCACATTCCAGTAATAAATTAAGATTTTTAGAACTATACACACAGTAGCACATACAATCTCACATAAAAACTAAAGTTTAACACTGTTCTTAATGTTTATACCAGTCCTACATGTCCCAGAAAAAACTGTGTGTCATTTAACAAACAGTATGAAAAACAGTTAATCAAAATAAACAACATTAACAATGTTAAAGTAATTCAACAGTCTCCAGTCTCAATCCTGCAGTAGTGAGTCTGACTCAACAGGACTAGTCTCTCCAGGGTAATCGGTTTACTCTCGTGCATGTAAACAGGAGCAAAACTGGTTTTAGGGGAAAACCAAGTAGAGTCCGTTTTTTTTAACCTAGTCTGATTTCTCTGATCATGTAAACACAGTGACTGTTTCAGGTCCAAAGAAGAAGGGGAGGTGGGTGACACTGGCAGACACTATTAAAACAAACAGGTAACACACCAAAGTCTATCCTCATGATGCACTGAAGACGCTCGTCAAGACCTACCAGGGACATGGATGTGCACTGAACCCACCGCTATACTTCAACCCCAATGTTCCGCTTTGCAGCAGCTCACTTCCTCAATGCATTCTGAACCTCCAAATTGTTCACCACGATGTGTTTTAAGTTTTTTTTTCACAGCAAAGTGTATTGATATTTCTAACGGCTGTGAGCCACAATGCTAACAACAGCAACAGACAAACTTAGTGGAGTCTGGTGAGCAAACGGGACCTCATTAGACATGGTCAGGACTAAGGCTGGGCAATATCGTGATGAAAATCGAATCGTGAGTTTATCCTTGTGACAATTTGCTTTTTTGATTAAATCGTCATATTGCAATTTCCTATTTCTACGGAATCCACCTGTTCAAATACAGACTTCTTTTTTCAACCTACTTTTCTCAGTCTCATAGTTGCCAGGTTTTCTTCTTTATAACGACATTGGGCTGTTCTGGGTTTTTTTTTAAGTCTCTTATGAATTTTGAAGGTTGTGTTTTTGTGGGCTGCACTTTCAAGTCATAAAAGAGGTGGATTTTAGCCATTTTTCATCTCTGATTTAAAAAGATAATGGACTTTTAGCCTATTTTCATGTTGTATTCAAAGTTAAAAAATTGCCAGAAACTTGTTTTGTGGAGATACACAAAGTTCTAACTAAATTACCATAAAAAAAAAAAAAAAAAAAAAAAAAAAAAAAAAAATATATATATATATATATATATATATAATATATATATATATATATATATATATATATATATATATATATATATATATATATATATTGAAGGGTTGAGGTCACTTCTTTTGGGATTGGTCGCTTGTTTTTCTCTGAAAATCTGGCAACACTGTTCGTCCTATGACAGCTGGATCTACACATTGACTTTGACAGGAACTTTCAACAAAAAGAAGATTTGAAAATAGACAGTTTACAAAAATTGTAATTAAAATGAAATTGTAATCTGGCTCCAAGAAAATTGTGATCTTCATTTTTTGGCGTATCGCCCAGCCCTAGTCAGGACACTGCGGGGGGGTGATTTTTAATTGTTTTATTGTAAAAAAATATAAATGCCTAATGCCTTTAAAGAAAGAACTAAGCAGTATTTTACCGTGTTGGCATGACTAGGATTTGTGCGGCTAACCAGAATCAAATCTGATATTATTAAGCTACAAAAGTACTTTGGAATTCAATGGAGTTTATATTTGGAGAATTCTTTAACCGTCATCAGAAAACAATTCAAAATCTGTATTGCAATTGTGCAACAGTACGTCTCTAGTTAATTAATCTAATAAATAAGTCGAGAGTGAGAACGAGAAATATGAAAATGATAAATGCTTTTCAAAACAGTCAGCAAAGAATAACTGTTGATTCATACCACTGTGCAATAAATCAAGCAGGCATCGCAGTGCAGCACAATCATGTCATAAATTCGATGCGACGTTTTTAATACAGCCACATTAACTGCAGCTCCATTCTGCGCCCGTCAAACGCCGTTGGTTCTTTTTACAGTGCGCCGGAGAGCTTTGTTTTTCTCACTTTCTTAGTCAGTCGATATGTTTTCTACAACATGATTCGTTTCTCCGCGCTCAGGGCCAAACCTCGGACTTTCAGAACAGGGGGATTTTGGAGGGATTGCGAGATTGGTAACAGCAGGAGAGAGTTTTGGTTAGAATTAACGCTGGAAACACGGTCGATATGGTGGTACTGTAAGACAACTTGTGTTCAGGGCGTGTGTGGGTCAGAAGGGACTGAGGGCTGATTCCTGGCAGCTGCATGGACTATGTTTGTTCTTGGCAACATAGATTTCAAGGCTGAATACACATTTTCCATATAAATGTTTTAATAAGTGTGTAAAAAGTTTTGTAACCAAGTTTTAAAAAGTCTTTTTTGCACCAGTACAGATATATTCGGAAGCACCAAGCCCCGGTGATCAAAGATGGTGGCGCTGTCTGTGCGTCAATAGCTTTTGCTTAGTGGCGTTCGTGACCATATTGGTCACTAGTTTTAATCTTTTGCAAGCTGCACTACAGGCTATGGAACATGCGCAGTTGTGTTTCCGCAATAACTCTTTGCGTGAGGAGCGGGACGAGCTCGAGCCGAGTGAATCAGAAAAAAGCCGAAAGCTCAAGCCTGACCGTTCTGACCAATCAGAGCAGGAGTTACAGTGTGAGCAGCAGTAGCTCACACAGTAACTCCTGTAAAGCTTAAAAAGCCGTTTTATACAAAACTAAAACCATTTGAACCAGTAAAAAGTTTATGATGTGAATCTAGGTAAAAATTCCCACAAAATCGGACAGTTCTTAAAGCTGTAGATAGATGGTGTTTCTTCCGAACACCGGAAATTTGTGTTTGCATTGCGCTCTATGGAAAAAGTCCTTTCCAGCCTGTAGAGGGATTTTCCCGCTGCAGTACCATGAAGCAGCCACTGGGGCTGATTTACAACGGCTGCAAGCAGCAATACCGTATCCAGATGATATATTAGATCCATGGGAGGCACGCATCTGTCAGGACAGTGTCACAGCAGAGCTATTTAACAGACAGATCATTTCTTTGAGAAGCATTTCCCACAGATATTCTGTGAAACTGGAGCTTCATTTTGGACCTTTTTTGTGCAAATCTTCCTAATATCCACAGAGAAAAGGTCCAAAGTGTACAATGGAAAAAAAAAACATGAAAATAACTGCGGTGCAAATAGAGGGAAACGACGAGGCGCAAAAATATTCAAAGTGATGTTTCCAGCGGTGGCTTTTGTTTGAATGTGACATAAATTATAAGTTTACTCACTGCCCTACTAAAGTGTGTGCAGCAGTGTTTTCTCTGCTCTGATCACACAGGACAGTCCTGAGTCTGACTGACGCTTCTAAAGACCAGTTTTACAGGGGCGGAGCTAAGGACATCTGGGGCTGGGGCCCTTAAGTCTGGCCCCTATGGAGGGGGAGGCTTTTGGATTTACTGACTTATGTCTTTTTAATTATTAGTACAATTACATCACATAATAGAAATATCACATCTAACACTCACCAAAATGCAGTACATTGCACAGAAATTAAAAAAATTACATCAAAGCCATGTTATATAGAAACATATTAGATAGATAGATGTACTTTGCCCCTGGTGGTGGCAGCAGGTCGACTCATGGTGTGGCTCTTAAAAGATAACAGCTGAAACATTGACCAGTTCACCAGCCCTGATCTAGCAGGACGAGGATGGCCAATCCAAGAGAGAGATGTGTAGTATAATTAGAATTTTGTTTCCACAGAAATCATGACAGTCCATGAAGCATTTCAGCAGATGGACCGATGGAATTGTAGCTTTAGAAGCAGATGAAGCATTTGTCGGGTACAAATCAGTGGCTCAGTTGTCTCTAACCAGTTGATGTTGTTGCCATGACAAGACATTCCACCGTGCCTGACATGGATTAGCTGTGTAAATTAGTGATTGACTTCTGCTGATGTGTGCAGCCATAAGCAAAAGTAGCTTACTCCAACTGAGAGAGGAGTGAATAATAAATGAAAAATCATACCCAGTATATCGTGTGTAGATTTCTTTGTAGTTCTTCTTCTACTAAAAACATATTCCATCAATAAGGGTGGCCTGGGACTAGGACTCTTGCATAAAAGAGGTTGTGAGTCTCTGTGCAACTGCTCTCAATAAATAAATAAAAACATTTGGAGTCTAATGACTTATTTACATAAATATAAAGGGACCAAATTGCATAACATCTCAGCGAATACAGTGAATATAACCAACAACAAAAAAGCATTAACTAAATAATTCATCTATTGCTTCAAGAATATATTATAGGATTCAAGCAAATATTGTCTTGAAGGAGTTTTCCCATTCAAATAAGCCACATAAGAGGACTGTTTTATTGTGTAATTCATAAGCAGATGACACAGTGGCGAGCTAGCCAGGAGATTGACAGTGTGATAGATTGATTATGTGTAATTAACTGTAATTACTCATCTTTCAGAGTCCTAAATTAAGCTACACTTGCCACATCGTAAAACCCATGTGGGTGTTCATCATCGCAAGCCATTATTTGAGGTCAGATGGTTAAATATTTTGCTGTAAAGTGAACATGTTTCGCTCTATTAGCCTGTCGTTTTCACTTCTCTAGATTCTTAGGTTAACTCCACACTTTTTTTTCAATAACTAATAATGACAAAAAAACTGACTGAAAGATTGATGGATTGAGTACATCTGTTGAAGAAGCAGTGTTGTCTGAAACCACCTGGTACAGAAAGTGTGTTTCAGTGTGGCGAGTTAGCCAATAACCTGTGACTGTGATTGATAGATTGTGTGCAATTACTTGTTAATTACAGACACATACTCACCACATTCTGAACCCATGTGGGCAGTCATGATTGCTCTCATTTAAGACCAAATGGATAAACATTTTGCTGTAAAATTGAAATGTTTTAACCTTACCTTCAATGTCCACCATAGTTAGAACTTGCATTTGGTTTACCGTCTCATGTAAGAAAAATCTGTTCAAAAACAGTTCATCAAACTTCCCTTAGATTGATAATTATTGCTTAAAAATAATCTGTATTAAAAAAAAAAAAAAGGATTGGTTCTCAACCTTGTGTGTCTGATGCCTCACAGACAGTCCATCCATATAAAGATTACACGATTCATTGTCAAAACTGTTGATGCAGAGAGTAGTAGGCTAGTTTAGAGACGAGACAAACCAGCTCTGCAAACACATGCTTATTCTTTTGTTTTATTTTTTCACCGTTGCAGCATCTGTTTTTTTTTCTCTTGCACTGCCTCTAATAAAAAGACAGTGGGCTGAAATGTATTGTATTTTGGTAAATGGTAAATTATCTATTTATATAGCACTTTTCTACCTTTCCAGGCACTGTCTTGCTCAAGGTTACGACAATCTACTCCTGTCGTCCCACTGTGGCACCTGGGGTTCCAGTGGTCTCCCAGAACTAACCAAGCCCTAACTTGCTTAGCTTCCAGGATATGATGGTATCAGGCTTTGAAAAGCAGGTATAGCCACATTGAACTAATCTTGTGACAATGTGTAGGCCAGTAGTTCCCAACCTTTTTTTCCTCAAAGCTCCCCCCTTACTAAACGGGAGACTTGTCGAGCCTCCCTGTTTAAACCGGTGGGCTATAAATTGTTAGTGTATGATGAAAATTAGAATCAAAAACATTTTTTTCTGCCAAAGAAACAATTATTGGGATGTTTTGGTGCTTAGATTTGTGTTTTTACTAATCAAGTTTCACTTATAACTACTTTTAGAACTTGACCCTCTGACCAGACAAAGCTCTGGGGACCCCCTGGTGTAGGCTATCAATCCAATTAATATTTTTCACCTGGTCCCAGTTGTTTCCTTGTCATAGCGCCAATGGCGGACTTACCATAAGGCAATAGGTCGCACTTGCCTTGAGCCCCCAAATTATAGGGGCCCCCAAAATCCCTGCTCTATGCCATCTAAGGAATGAATGAAGTGACGCGCGCTCAGGCTGCGCCAAAGGGTTTCCCCCGCGGCCACAGGACGCACGAGCTCTCAAGGTTCACTTTAAGTTACGTATCTTTGAACAGCTGTAGTAAAATGTCTCGTCCACACACAGACTTGTAGTGGACATATTCTGATAGAGAACAGTCTAAACTCTGTCCCAGTTTTATTTCGTAGTGATAGGATCAATATTGGCGGAGATAATTCATTCTAAACACTTTAAAAGTTGATCGCGGAAAAATCTAGTCCTACACGCGCGCTCGTCCAGCGGAGAGTTTTTCACAATTAAACGTTGTTAAATAGTGTCCGCAAAATGGTATCAAGGTTTATTTCATGTATGACTCAGGCCGAGAAACAGACACTTGTCTTGTCTGTGTCAAGGCAGGAGCAGCGGCAGCAGCGTGGGAGGGAGAGAAAGGGGGCGGAGCTAGATCTACACAAAGTGAAGAGAAAAGGACGTCAGTTTAATATTTATAAAAAATAATACGAATGAAGTGTAGACATATAATAAGTCTAGTGTGGTTGGGTTGGTTGGATAATGTGATACATGTTGGATTTAAACTACATCAGGCTCATAATGCAAAAGATTGATTGTTGTTTAAAAAATGACACCAAATGTTTGTATTTTTGCTATAGTAAATGTAATTTGACCTGGCCATATATAAAATATATATATTAAAGGTGGGGTAGCTGATTTTTAGTTGCAAATTAGTACATTTTGTGTTTTCCACTAAAATGTAGATGATAATGCAGCACTTTGTGTAAAAATGAGACCACTGAATTGTCTCAACTGAATAATAATGAATTTTTGTTCTAATCAGGGGCCAAATGCTGATTGGCTGAGCTTGGGTGGTCCTCTCCAGTTTCAGCTTCTGCTGTTTTTAAAAAGTGCTATTTTAAGGTGGGGTAGCTAAGTTTTCTAGTTGAAAATTAGTAAACTTTGTCATTTCTATTTAAAGTGTACTGTAAATGGAACACTTTGTGAAAAAAACAGACCACTGAGTGTTTAAATCAAAATGTAAAACATTTTATTTCTCAGAGAACCAAATGCTGGGCTCTGATTGGTTGTGTTTGAGAGATCACCTCCAGTTTCAGTCTGCTTGTCTGTTAAAATATGTTTTTAAGACTTATTGCAGACCCAAAAAAATGATGTAGGCCTATGTGAATACTGCCATGTGCTTGTAGATTTGTGAGAGCTAGGATGGTTTAGTTTTTGAAAATCAGATACCCCATCTTTAAGTCACAGTTGCCACCAAAAATGGATACATGTCTATAATAACCATGTGTCGAAGGATTTATGAGAGGAAGTTGTCAGATTTAAAACCTAAATTGTGTTTTCAGTGTGAAAATCAGCTACTACACCTTTTAAAAAAGCTACAAAACAATTTGATCAATAGGTAAGGTAAGGTTTATTGTCCCCGTAGGGAAATTTGTCCTCTGCATTTGACCCATCCTTCAATGCCTCTGGGCGTCTCCTCAGGAATATTGTCCATGATCGGTTTCGGCCAATTGAAATTTCAAATTATCTGTATCAGTGATCGGCTTCAAAAATCCTGATTGGAGCGTTTCCAGATTTATCCTAGTGGCACAAAAAAAACCCGCAAAAGACAACCTCAAATAAGCAAGGCTCTAGTAGCATCCTAAACTGACCAGCTTTTTTACAGCGTCAAAACCCTCGACCGTGGTCGGAAACTGGAGATGATGAGCAGCCGGTATAGATGATGTTTTTCGAGTCACTTATGATACCCATGATGAAGGGCCCCTTCACAAAATTTTGCCCTTGAGCCCCCAAATGGCTAAGTCCGCCCCTGCATAGCGCTCACTTAAACAGTTTTGCAGTGAATTTACTGTACACAGAGAAACTTATTTCTTAAAATTTCTCAAAATAGTCTAAAAATGTATTCAAAAAAGGTCACTTTGAGTGCCTAAAAAGTTGGGTCTCGAATGATGACCAGTTAGAAAAAATTTTACAACCACTGGCTAAAAAAAAAAAAAGTGTATGAAGTTTATCTTGAATGCAGGTTCCCAGGTTGTGGCCATACCTGCTTGTCAAAGCCTGATCCCGTCAGATCTCAGAAGCTAAGCAAGAAAGGGCCTGGTTAGTACTTGGATGGAGACCGTTAGAACACCAGGTGCCACAGTGGACGACAGAGTAGATTGTCGTTGTGTCCTTGGGCAAGACACTTTAACCCACATTGCCTCAGTGTCTGTGTACACTGGGTGAGTGGATGCTAGATTGTAAAGCGCTTTGAGTGCCTGGAAAAGGTAGAAAAGCGCTATATAAATAGACCATTTACCATTTAAATACTTAAAGTCGCTTATATTCTTAATCAACTAAACAGAGATGGAAAAGGACTTCACAGCTGTACTTCAAAGCTTTATTGCACTTGTCATTTTCGATTCCACATCTTTATACACAGACCACTACTCACATCTCTTCTTACTCATTGTTACAGAAAAATCTTTGACTTCTAGCCAGAGCAAAAGCTTAATGGCCTGAGCACATATAAGAAGTAGCCCCCATCAGAATCTGCCTTGTACAGAGGGAGTGTTGGAGCGTGGCGAGCTAGCCAGGAGCCTGAGAATCTGATGATTAATTGTTAACTGTTAATCATCCCTCCTTTAATGTCCAAAATTTAGTTACATTTATATTGTGCCAATCATACTTGCGCTCCATTTTTTAATATCAGCTGAATAGGAATGTTGTTGTAATGTGAACACAGTTTCAACCAAAAGCTTCCATCACTTCTTAGTTTTAAACAGTCCACTTCACATTCTAGGTATTATTAGAAGAAAAATTGCTGACTTCTAACTAGCTTAATGGCCTGAGCAGATCCATAGGACCAGTAGTGTCGCCTGCCGCTTGAATCCGCCTGGCAGAGAAAGTGCTTTACAGCGTGGCGAGCTAGCCAGGAGCCTAATAGTGTAATGGATTGATTGGGTCCAATTAAGTGTTAATTATCCATCTCTTGCAGTCCAAAATTGGGTTACTCTTGCCGTATTGTGAAACGTATGTGGGCGGCATTGTTCCGCTCCATTATTTCAGGTCAGATGGACAGATATTTTGCTGCAAAAGGAACACATTTTTCACACAAAGCCTCATTGGCTCCTGTCGTTTTCACTTCCATAGTTCTGAACACAGCCCACTCCACACATTCCTTTTCCAATCATTAATAAAGAAAAATGTGACTTCTAACCAGTGCAATAGCTTTATGCCCTCAACAAATTTGTAGGAGTAAAGCGTGGCGAGCTAGGCAGGAGCGTGATTGATGGATTGTGTGCAATTACCTGTTAAGCACCCATCCTTTCAAGTCTAAAACTAACAATAAAGTTCCACTTACTATATTGTGAAACCCATGTTGGCTGAGCGCTATTATTTAAGGTAAGGTTAGTCAATTTTTGCTCCACAATTCATACATTTTTACCTCATTAGCTCTGTCGTTTTCACTTCTTTAGTTTTTAACCCCCCTTATTGACAGTCTTTTCTTATCATTAACACAAAATCATATC
>CM076414.1:8545938-8557855 GCA_038363315.1 Mugilogobius chulae
GTGTGATAGATTGATTATGTGTAATTAACTGTAATTACTCATCTTTCAGAGTCCTAAATTAAGCTACACTTGCCACATCGTAAAACCCATGTGGGTGTTCATCATCGCAAGGCATTATTTGAGGTCAGATGGTTAAATATTTTGCTGTAAAGTGAACATGTTTCGCTCTATTAGCCTTGTCGTTTTCACTTCTCTAGATTCTTAGAGAATCTACTCCACACTTTTTTCAATAACTAATAATGACAAAAAAACTGACTAAAGTGTTGATGGATTGAGTACATCTGTTGAAGAAGCAGTGTTGTCTGAAACCACCTGGTACAGAAAGTGTGTTTCAGTGTGGCGAGTTGGCCAATAACCTGTGACTGTGATTGATAGATTGTGTGCAATTACCTGTTAATTACAGACACATACTCACCACATTCTGAAACCCATGTGGGCAGTCATGATTGCTCTCATTTAAGACCAATGGATAAACATTTTGCTGTAAAATTGAAATGTTTTAACCTTACCTTCAATGTCCACCATAGTTAGAACTTGCATTTGGTTTACCGTCTCATGTAAGAAAAATCTGTTCAAAAACAGTTCATCAAACTTCCCTTAGATTGATAATTATTGCTTAAAAATAATCTGTATTAAAAAAAAAAAAAAAAGGATTGGTTCTCAAACCTTGTGTGTCTGATGCCTCACAGACAGTCCATCCATGTAAACATTACACGATTCATTGTCAAAACTGTTGATGCAGAGATTAGTAGGCTAGTTTAGAGACGAGACAAACCAGCTCTGCAAACACATGCTTATTCTTTGTTTTATTTTTTCACCGTTGCAGCATCTGTTTTTTTCATCTTGCACTGCCTCTAATAAAAAGACAGTGGGCTGAAATGTATTGTATTTGGTAAATGGGTAAATTATCTATTTATATAGCGCTTTTCTACATTTCCAAGCACTGTCTTGCTCAAAGTTACGACAATCTACTCCTGTCGTCCCCCTGTGGCACCTAGTGTTCCAGTGGTCCCCCAGAACTAACCAAGCCCTAACTTGCTTAGCTTCCAGGATCTGATGGTATCAGGCTTTGAAAAGCAGGTATAACCACATTGAACTAATCTTGTGACAATGTGTAGGCCAGTAGTTCCCAACCTTTTTTTCCTCAAAGCCCCCATACTAACGGGAGACTTGTCGAGCCTCCCCTGTTTAAACTGGTGGCCTCTAAATTGTTATTGTATGATGAAAATTAGAATCAAAAACATTTTTTTTCTGCCAAAGAAACAACTATTGGGATGTTTTGGTGCTTAGATTTGTGTTTTTACTAATCAAGTTTCACTTATAACTACTTTTAGAACTTGACCCTCTGACCAGACAAAGCTCTGGGGACCCACTGGTGTAGGCTATCAATCCAATTAATATTTTTCACCTGGTCCCAGTTGTTTCCTTGTCATAGCGCTCACTTAAACAGTTTTGCAGTGAATTTACTGTACACAGAGAAACTTATTCTTAAAATTTTTCAAAATAGTCTAAAAATGTATTAAAAAAAAGGTCACTTTGAGTGCCTAAAAAGTTGGGTCCCGAATGATGACCAGTTAGAAAAAATATGACAACCACTGGCTAAAAAAAAAGTGTATGAAGTTTATCTTGAATGCAGATTCCCAAATACTTAAAGTCGCTTATATTCTTAATCAACTAAACAGAGATGGAAAAGGACTTAACAACTGTAATTCAAAGCTTTGTCCTTTGTCGATTCCACAGCTTTATACACAGCCCACTACTCACATCTCTTCTTACTCATTGTTACAGAAAAATCTTTGACTTCTAGCCAGAGCAAAAGCTTAATGGCCTGAGCACATATAAGAAGTAGCCCCATCAGAATCTGCCTTGTACAGAGGGAGTGTTGGAGCGTGGCGAGCTAGCCAGGAGCCTGAGAATCTGATTGATCAATTGTGTGGAGTTAACTGTTAATTATCAGTCCTTTAATGTCCAAAATTGAGTTACATTTATATTGTGAAACGTGTGAAGCCAATCATACTTGCGCTCCATTTTTTTAATATCAGCTGAATAGGAATGTTGTTGTAACGTGAACACAGTTTCAACCAGAAGCTTCAATGGTTCCATCACTTCTGTAGTTTTAAACAGTCCACTTCACATTCTAGGTATTATTAGAAGAAAAATTGCTGACTTCTAACTAGCTTAATGGCCTGAGCAGATCCATAGGATCAGCAGTGTCGCCTGCCGCTTGAATCCGCCTGGCAGAGAAGTGCTTTACAGCGTGGCGAGCTAGCCAGGAGCCTAATAGTGTAATGGATTGATTGGGTCCAATTAAGTGTTAATTATCCATCTCTTGCAGTCCAAAATTGGGTTACTCTTGCCGTATTGTGAAACGTATGTGGGCGGGCATTGTTCCGCTCCATTATTTCAGGTCAGATGGACAGATATTTTGCTGCAAAAGGAACACATTTTTCACACAAAGCCTCATTGGCTCCTGTCGTTTTCACTTCCATAGTTCTGAACACTGCCCACTCCACACATTCCTTTTCAATCACTAATAAAGAAAAATGTGACTTCTAACCAGTGCAATAGCTTTATGCCCTCAACAAATTTGTAGGAGTAAGCGTGGCGAGCTAGGCAGGAGCGTGATTGATGGATTGTGTGCAATTACCTGTTAAGCACCCATCCTTTCAAGTCTAAAACTAACAATAAAGTTCCACTTACTATAGTGTGAAACCCATGTTGGCTGAGCTCTATTATTTAAGGTAAGTTTAGTCAATTTTTGCTCCACAATTCATACATTTTTACCTCATTAGCTCTGTCGTTTTCACTTCTTTAGTTTTTTAACCCCCCTTATTTGACAGTCTTTTCTTATCATTAACACAAAATCATATCTAACCAGCTAGTGCTACAGATTAATAGCCTAAGCACATCTATAGTAACATGGTCACTTGATTGTCTGGCACATGAGGAGCCTGATAGTGTGATGTTTTGATTATGTGGAACTACTTATTGTATTTATTGGTTTATATGAATAGGGACTGAAAAAACATTGACTAACTGTAACACAGCAGTCCGATGCATTGTGCTTATAGGCGAAGCTTATTTGCAGCACTTGTTCCTAGAGGGCTTTTTAACACAAGAAAAATACAGCGAAAGAGAAATACATACACAACAGAGTGTGTGAGTGCAGTGCTGTTGCTGACACATTTAGACACATTTAAAAAAGGTCAAGCGTTGTTACAGATTTTAAATGAATAGGAAGCATGGTCTTTAGATCTGTATCTCTCACAGAAAAGCCTGTTTGGGCAAAATATGTTTTGCAAAAAGGCACTTTACAGTCTCCAGAAGAGGCTACTCGTGTCGACCTGCTGCAGCTATGTAGTTTGGTTATTAAACTGTTCAAAGGCTTTGGAGCTAAACCATTAACACATTTACAAAACTGTTTAAGAAGGCTAAAATTAACAACATTTGAAAATGATAAAAAGTTGTGCTTCAGTTAAATTAACATTGATGGAATCTCAAACACCTTTATGGCCAAATTATAAAGGTTTTCAACTCGCATAAGAGTGGACTGACTGGTCTGAGACCGGACCCTGGCCCAATAGGACAAATGAGACAGAATCATAGAATTTAGAAACACATGAGCACACTCAAATGTCTGTCACAGTCAGACATTTTCTTATCATTTTATAACAATTGATGTTGCATCTGACACTCTACGGACTTTTTTTGAGTGGTTATTTAAAGTTCAACTAAAAGTCTAGAATTATTCCTGAATATTTCTCCTCCTGCACCTGCTCAATAAATCTGCTATAAACTTGAACTTTTAGGAAGGTAGCTGGTTCTTTTTTAATGAAGAAACATATGCACTTGGTTTGTTAGTGTGATTGGTTGAGCAAGACTCCTTAACTTGATATATAGAGGGATTTCCGGTCGACATCACTTTCCGCCCCACTGCGCATGCGTTATGCAGAAAGAGCTCCTCTTCGTCTGGTTAGCTGTGGAAACTTCTTTGAATTAAACAACGAAACGGAACGAGAGCTGGCTGTTTTAATCAAGTACGCTGACGCTCCAACACAGTATCCCTAAAAAGTGTACTTTTACCACGACACAAAAAACAGCGTATTTTGACCACGAGTTCACAGCTGTTTTTAAACTGCCGTACATGTAGCACGATATGAAAAAGAGTAAAAATTAGACGAGATTTCACAGAGTAAAAATGACACGAGTTTTGGTTTGGTTGAAGCCACGTGGGGACATTTTCTTTAGGTGAAACGAGTAAGTTTAGTCACCAAGTTTCTAAAATGGGTAAGTTTAGGTTTCAAGTTACTAAATGTCTAAATTTAGGTCTGAGGCTTGGGGCAGGTTAAGATTAGAATCAGGATTTTGTAAATATTCATAAATAAGAATACGTCCTAACAACCACCATTGAAACGAACTGGGACTGTGACGTGTACCATATTTACACAAAACAGCCGTAAACTCGCTAATCATACGCAATTTACATGTTGCGTAATGTCGTGGTAACATTTCTTGTGAGATCGGGCTCGACAAGCTTGAGACAGTGTTTTTCTCGCCATTTTTCACCTGAATGTAAATTTCATTCGCAAATGTTGATTTAGCAGCAGAACTTTTGTTTTCACACAGTGTTAAACTCTTGTAGTTGGCAGACTTTGGAGCTTTTTCGACTTGGTTCCACTGTTTGTCTACGGGCGTGTTGATAAAAAAAATCCCTTCATAGACTGAATAATTGTTTATCGATCTATCTCAGTCCAAAATTTAGTTACACAGTCCACCTCACAATGTTTTTCTGATCATTGATATAAAAAAATCTGACTTATAACTAGTGCGAGAGTGGCGAGCTAGCCAGGAGCTTGTGATTGATGAATTGTGTACAATTACCTGTCCATTCCCTATTTTTTCAAGTTCAAAATTTAATTAATCCTACCAAATAGAGAAACCCATGTGAGCAGTCATTGCTGAGCTTCATTATTGAAGGACAGATTCATAAATATTTGCTATACAATTAATACAGTTTTACTCCAAAGCCTCATTGGCTCTGCTGTTTTCTTTAGTTTTCAACTCGGCCAACTTCACATTTCATTTTCTTATCATTAATACATATAAACATTTCTGACTTCTAGTGAGTGCAGAAGCTTAATGGCCTGAGCACTTCCATCAGAGCCTAGAGTCACCTGAGCCTGCCTGGCATAGAGAGTGTTTTAAAAGGTGGCACGCAAGCCAGGAGCCTAATTGTGTTATGGATGGATTGTGTGCAATTACCTGTTGATTATCCATACCTCGCAGTTCAAAATTGAGTTACTCTTGCCATATGTTGAGGCCTATGTGGGCGGCCATCATTCTGTTTTGTTATTTAAAGTCAGATGGATTTTTCGTTTTAAAATGAACACGTTTTTCAAAGCTTCAGTGGGCCCTGTCATTTTCACTTCTGTAGTTCTAAACACTGCCCACTCCACACTTTCCTTTTCAGTCATTAATAAAGAAAAATCTGACTTCTAACCAGTTCTAAAGCTTCGTGCCCTGAACCAATTTATAGTCATAGAAAGTGGCAAGCTAACTTGATAGTGTGAATGATGGATTGTGTGCACTTACCTGTTAATTTGACATCTTTTAAGTCCAAAACTGAGCTACTCTTACTTTATAGTGAAACCTTTGTGGATAGTCATTGTTAAGATATGTTGTTACAGATCAGATTACTAGATGTTTTTACTGTACAATTGAATACCTCTGACTTCTAGCCAGCACAAAAGCTTAATGACCTGACCACATCTTTTGGAGCAGTAGCGTCACTTGATTCCACCTGGCACAGAAAAAGCTTTAGATGGTGGCAAGCAAGCCAGGCACCTAAAGCTGGGCTTACACTGTGCGAATTTTGAGCCGATTTTGCCACAAATTTTTTCGCACAGCAATTTCAAGATTGTAGCGAATTTCAGCACCTCCGTACGAGTCATATCGTGCAGTGTCTGTGGGGCTAAGAGCTGCGATAACCTACTCAACGACGAACGCACAACAGCTGATTCTAGCATCGCAGCAACATTGAACGTGTTTGATATATGTCGTGTGTCGCAGGGTTCAGGCGCTGCTGAAGCTGGGAAAACAGCGTGTATGCTAGCACAGAGGTGTATGTAGAAAAAGCACCTGAACAAATCACACACACAAGGACATAGAAGTGCATTACACTTTAAACAAGCAGGACTAATGGTTTAGTTATGTTTTTGGTGTTCAAAGTAATGCACTACTACCGTGTTTGGTACGAACTGTGGATTTAGTGCACAGCCTAAACATGAAGCTTACACAGCATCATCCAAAAAACTCAGTCCATTCTGCACAATCTAACCTGGCTCACGCCAGATGGATATGTGTTGAACTGCTATCTGAGTTCTCACTATATCCATCTGGGACTTGACTCGCTGAAAGCGTTCGAGAAAAGGCGGGGCGTTTAGTGAAATACTTCGAGCTGATTGGGTGTGGGGCCTACCTTATTTGAGCTAGCCAATCACAGCAACAACTCGTAATGGTGTATCCAATGTCCGCGTGAGATAGAACAAGTACGTGTCACACATACTGCTCTTCTTTCAAAAAGAAATTACTCTGTATTTCTGCTGGAACCGCATCAAAAGCAGCAGAAACACGTACATCCACGGAAGCCGCCGTCTTGTTTAGCTTGAATCAGACTCGGCTGCGGCACCGGGGAGCTAACGGCCTCAAAACCATGCTGCTGTCATGTGAGTGGGCCGAACCACGGCCGTTTCGGACTCTCAAACCAATCGAGCCGGACGAAGGCCAGAAGGTTTATCTAGTGTTTGTGAATTCACAAATACCGCGAGATAAACCATCTGGCTGGCCAGGTTATGCACAATCAACATTAGCAACTATTGTCAACACAGCCACACTCATGAGGAATATTATGTATTGATGTGCAATAATGAAACCACAATCATAACACCATGCCATGCGCTAATGCCATAACAACACACATCAGGCCTCACACACGCATCAAGCTGCACACACAACACCGGGCACATGAGGCACTCTTTTTAAAAGACCGTCGACATGTGCGCTGTCCTTTCTTCTGTTTCCGAAAGTCCATTAGGTCAGGGAGGTCTGAGGTTCAGTGAATGAAAACACAAGATACACTTCGGCTTCACGCTCTCATCCAGCTCAAATATCAAAGTTACACTTCGTGTCTTCTTTTGACTGTACAACTTGATGTTGCTACCGGACAAAACTGTGTCTGAGTGACGTACGCTATATGACATGATCAGGAAAATTTGCTCTGAATGAGAACGGCTGGTGAAGGCATTATCCCAGATCTCTCGCACAGTGTGAGCAGGTCGAACGTATGTGATTATCGATCCTTACAGTTTTGTAAAACCTCTGTCGCACTTTTCTCGTTCGCAATTCTATGCACAGTGTGAGTTTGGAGATATTTTTGTATGACATTCTAATAATATATTTAGCTTTAATTCCTGTTCATTATGTCTTTAATTGTAGAATCTGTTACTCTCTTGAAGTGTAAAATAATGTTTTGTCGGCTTTCCCAAAACATTAGGCCAAATTGTGGTATTGAGATGTCTCACTCATTATAAGCATTTATTACACTGCTCTTTCACAATAAAGCTCTTTCTGCAGCTGGAGATTATGAGGCTTTTATTGTGAAGGATTCAAAGGAAGTGTTGGTTAGAACTAGCAAAGCTTTACCGTAACTCACGGAGCGAAAAATAAAACTACAAGTTTTTGCAGGAGACTTGAGTGGACAAACTTGAGTGGACAAACATCACATTTTGTGATCATGGGCCGCGACTTTATTGAGACACTGGAAGATGGAAACACATATGGAGCCTCAAGGAACAGCCTCCTCCTCCATCAGCTGATCGAGCTGCACACGGACACAGCCAAGGTAAACAAACACATCTCGCTCAGACAGCTGTGGGACAAGCAGAGACTTGTCTTGGTCTCTTTCTGCTTGTGCTCTGTGTTTTTCTCTATAAACCTTGTGTCATTGGAGCATTTTATTGGTGAAAACGAAGCAGGAGATTATTTTGAGTCAAAAAAATTGTCGTCGTTAAAATAGTTTTGCGTTAACTCGATAAAACTGACAGCCCTATTATTTATCTTTTGCAGTCTAAAAATAAGTTAATCTTGTCATATGTTGAAGTTTATGTGGTGGTTATTGTTCTGCTCTATTTCTTAGTCAGATGATACATATATTGCTGCAAACTAAACATTATTTCCACTTAAGGTTACACTGAGCTTCTGGCGTTTCCACTTCTGTAGTTCTGGACACAGTTCTTGCCACACATTCCTTTTCAGCAAGTAATAAATTAAAAAAAACTGACTTCTAACCAGTTCAAAAGTTTCCTGGCCTGAGAAAAATTGTAAGAGTAGAGAGTGGCGAGCTAGCCAGGAGTCTAATCCAAAATTGGTTCCACTTGCTATAGTATGAAACCTATTGGAGCGCTCATTGTATTGGTCTTTCATTTAAAGTTAGATGGATAGATATTTAGCTGTGTAAAAGAACACATTTTTCACATAAAGCTTCACTGGCTCTTGTCGTTTCTATTTATGTATTTCTCAACACAGCCCACTCTACAAATTCCTCCTTATCATTAATCGGGTGGCTGATTGATTGTTTGCAATTTCTTGTATATTTGCCATTTTTTCAAGTTTAAAACTGAGTTACCCTTTCCATATTGTGAAACCTACTGTATTTGGGCAGTCGCTGTTGAGCTTGATTTTTTAAGGTCAGATTTAAAGTTAATATGATGTACATTTAAAACATTTTACGCTAAAGCTTTAGTGGCTCCGTTGTTTTCACTTCTTTAGTTCTCTACACAGCCCACTCCACACATACCTGACTTCTTGTAGCAGTAGTATCATCGCAACTTTGCGGCAAGCTAGCCAGGAACTAATAACATGATTGATTAATTGTCTGCAATTACCTGTTAATTACTCATCTTTCATGTCCAAAATTGAGTTACACTTATCATATTGTGAACACAGATGAGCAGTCACTGAGCTCCTTTATTTCAAGTCAAACTGATTAAATAACAATGTTTTAACCTACAGTGTTATTGTTCCTGTCGTTTTCACTCTTGCAGTTCTCAGCACAGCCCAGTCCACACACACCTGACCTTTAACCAGTGCAAAGCTTCATGGGCTGAACAACTGTGTAGGTGCAGTACTATCACCAGAATACATGTGACAACGAAAGTGCACAACTTATCGGCGAGCTAGCCAGGGACCTAATAAAGTGACTGATTGATTGTATGCAATTACCTGTTATTTCTCATCTTTTCAAGTCCAAAATTGAGTTACACTTATCATATTGTGAAACACAGATGAGCAGTCACTGAGCTCTTTTATTTCAAGTCAAACTGATAGATAATTAACTGTAAAATAACAATGTTTTAACCTAAAGCTTCATTGTTCCTGTCGTTTTCAATTCTGTAGTTTTCAGCACAGCCAATCTACACATCTGACCTTTAGCCGGTGCAAAAGCTTAATGGGCTGAACAACTTTGTAGGTGCAGTACTATCACCCGAATACATGTCACACCAAAAGTGCGCAACTTATCAGCGAGCTAGCCAGGCACCTAATAACGGGATTGATTGACTGTCTGAAATTACCTGTTAATTACTCATCTTTTCATGTCCAAATTGAGTTACACTTATCATATTGTGAAACACAGATGAGCAGACATTGAGCTTCATTATTTCAAGTCAAAATTATAGATAATGAACTGTAAAATAACAAATATTTAACCCATAGCTTCATTGTTCCCGTCGTTTTCACTCTTGTAGTTCTCAGCACAGCCCAGTCCACAGACATCTTACTTGTAGTCAGTGCAAAAGCTTCATGGGCTGAACAAATTTGTAGGTGCAGTAGTTTCACCCGAATGCAAGCGACGAAGTGCACAACTTATCGGCGAGCTAGCCAGGAACTTAATTTCGTGATTGATTGATTTTCTGCAATTACCTGTTATTTTCTCATCCTAACTCTAAAGTAGCACATTTTTAACCCAGAGCTTCATTGTTCCTGCCGTTTTCACTTGTGTAGTTTTCAGCACAGCCCACTTCACACATTTCTTTCTAGTCATTATCACGGAGAATTCTACGACTTCTAACCAGTGCCAAAGCCTAATGGTCGGATCACAGCTATAGGAGCAGCAGTGTCTCTGTCGCCTGACTCTGGCTGGCACAGAAAGTGTGTGAGAGTGTAGCAAGCTAACAGGAGCCTGATAATGTGATGGGCTGGTTACATGTAATTAGCAGTTAATTATCCAATTTTCACATTTCAGAATTGAGTTACTCTTGCCATGATGTAAACTCTGTGTTGGCAGTCATTGTGGCGCTTTATTGTTGAAAGATCTATTTTGTTTTTTCCATGGGTTATTAGATAAACTATGACATAAATAGGTGAGTAAAAAAACCTGCATTGAAAATATAAAGAGGCCTATTGAATTCTTGTTCAAAACGGCAGAACTAATGAGTAAAAAAGTACACATTTTATTGTTTATTATTTAATATCTATGTGACTATTTACCCTACATGTTTGCTACCCTACAATCGTAAGTAAATACAAACAAGTTTGTAAATATAGGTTGGCAATAGGTAGGCATCAGCTGCAGGAAAATCAAAGGTTAACAGCTCAGTTTCCGGAGAAAACTTAGATAAACAACAAAATGTTAAAACATAGGATTAGAACGTTTTAACACCTTTTTTTACGTCAATATCTTACGAAAAGCCAAAACATTAATAACCACGAATATTCCATTCACGATGTTCATCTTGTCTTCCATAGTATTAGCAGTTCAGAAGCTTCTGAAGATGGCTCGCAGCTAGCAGCCGAAACATGTCAAAAAGGTAAATACAACTCACTTAAAAGTTGTCTGAATAGAAGAAAATCGTTTACTGCTAACCACGAATATTGGTTATCACTTGACATTTTCTCTTGGTTTAACAGGTAAATCTGAACCTATGCCAAGCCCCAGTCCTAAACTTATCCATTTTAGTAACTTGAAGCCTAACTTCACCTGTTAAACCCAAAATGTGGCCACGTGGCTTCAGTCAAAATCTGAGGTTATTGTACGTTTTTACTTTTCGTAACATATTGACAAAAAAAAAAAAGGCGTGCTTATCTTTTGACATTTCGTTGTATACTTACATTTTGTCTGGAGACTTTGTATTGGACAAATTAAAAGAAAGTGCACTAATGTTTACTGTAAGAGAATATTTTAAAGGTATCATGTGGGGGGGCCCTTTTGATGTTTTTTGGAGAACTGTACTGTATTGAATGTGTATTTTTGACAGTATGCCTTGTCCTATTCAGCATAACAGTGTTAGGCTCCAACTGTTAGTGTTTAGGAGGGTCTATTGTTGTTACACTTGATCTTCTGGTAGCACTTTAAAAGACCTCCACGGTACCTACCAGTTAAGTACCATGTCAGTTACTAGTAACTAACAATGACACTTACTAGTACTTACTCTGGTACTTACTGTGGTACTTACACTGGTACCTAGAGTGGTACTTTGAGTGGTACTTGTACCAGCAGTTACTGGTACATACCACTGGTACATACTGTGGTATTTACACTGGTACTTACACTGGTACCTACAGTGGTACTTGCAACAGCAGTTACTGGTACATACCACTGGTAGTTACTGGTACTTACTGTGGTACATACACTGGTACCTACAGTGGTACTTTGAGTGGTACTTGTACCAGCAGTTACTGGTACATACCACTGGTAGTTACTGGTACTTACTGTGGTACATACACTGGTACCTACAGTGGTACTTTGAGTGGTACTTGTACCAGCAGTTACTGGTACATACCACTGGTAGTTACTGTGGTACTTACTGCGGTACTTACACTGGTACCTATAGTGGTACTTGTACCAGCAGTTACTGGTACA